>VZTO01027151.1:0-21725 GCA_013400615.1 Syrrhaptes paradoxus
GTAACAGTTACTCACCTGGAGTGATCTGTGGGCGGAATTGTGTCTGCATATGAATGGTATGATAGGGTTTAGCCAGTTTATTAAGAATAATACTTTCAAATGTTCAGAGGAGAGTGAATGCAGATTGACTCCCTCTTTTCCTCTTATATTTGAGTTTTTCACATCAGTAGGAGGTCAAGATATTAATTTCTGATGTGTGCAGATAATTTAATACTAATTACTCAAATATTGGCAGGATACACATGGCTTTTCCCCAGGAATCTTGTTCTTTGCATTGAAAATTAATTTTGTTTATCCTGATTTCATAATACACTGTTAAATAGAAAAGACTAAGTCTGTGCGATATGAGGGAGCGGGAAAAGTTGGCTTTTCATTATTTTGGGGAGGGCTAGAATAGTCTAACGTGGTAATTACATACCAAAACCACTCTAGTTAAGATAAATAACTCACTGAATTTATGTGCCTTCACTATGATTGCCATTTTATCTATTTATCTTGTCTGGTTCTCCTTTAACATACACACTTGGGAAAAAAAAAGATAGTATAGATTTTTGCATGTTAATCTTTTCTTTTGCTCCTTTTTTCTACAGAAGAGTCAAAGACACTAAAATTTTGACACCACTGTTCTTGCTCCTGGGAAAAGCTGTATTTTAAATGCATGATTGGTTTCTTTCTTTCCTTCTTCTTATTTTCCTTACTTTTTTTCAAGCCAGTAGAATAAGTTTGAGGCTTGAGTTAAAATATAACCTCAGTTTGATTCTTCCCATCTGAAGGTCTGAAAATCATGTGGTTTTCAAACAATTGGTTCCGTTGAGGCACTTCAAATGAGTTCTAACTCTTCAAAATCTATTTATCATATTTTGGTAACGTGACCCACTTTTTGTTACACCAGATATGTGAACAAGTTCACAGAAATCTGTGGCACAACCTGTGTGAAGAAGATAACACATATAATACTAGGGCCTGTTCTGCAGTCCTTTGCATTTTCCTTGAAGTCTAGTACAGTTTTGCCATAATAATGGCTCATCCTTTTTCCATTATGATTTAAAAATGGTATGTATTGTAAAAAGTATAGTTGATCTTTATTAAAAAGTAAGATTAAGGACTTTCTAATGAGGGAGGAGAGTGAGACTCCAAACTTCACATACTAGAGAATCATAATTGGTATAATATTTCACAATAAAATATGTTTAAAGAATTAAATTTCACTGTAGGTCTTCTTACTCATTTTCATACTTTGTAGGTTCTTGAATCCTATAATGTATCAGACATTTGATATCATGAATCATTTGCACTGCCTTGATAAGAAAAAGTATACAAGTTTTTGATGAGATACGAAGTATAGTTACATCAAAATTGTTGCTATTTCATAAATCACCCCAGAAAAATAAAGAAATAAGTGGTGAAGTGATTATCCGTTAAAGTGGTTTAACTCAGCAGTTTTGAATGGAGCCTCACGTATAGGGTGGTTCTGCTGGCTGATGGGTCTTTTCTTAGCATTAGTATTTTTGACGAAAATTGTCATGGGATCATATTGTACTTTTAAGCTAGAGTAAGAGCAGCTGGTTACTTGATTCAGTCACTATATAGCTAATTGAGTGTTTAAAAAACTTTAAAAAAATAGTAACCATTTTTACTATTGTAGCTTACATCCCTGAATTTCAAAAACTTGTTCAGTATATTGAAAACAAAAACAGCTTCTGTTTTCACACTAATCACTTAGCCTTGTGGTGATCTTGATCTGGAGGTGGAGCATAAGGCAGCTTGCTGTTAAGACTTCTTCAGGTGGATTGAGTTAAAAGAAACTGTCACATCCACTGCTGAGCAGGGGTAGGGGGAAATGCAGGGTGAAGGGAAGAGGTGGCTTGAGAGGCTTTGCAGTGCAGAAAACAAGTTCAGCAATGAGTGGATTTAAAAGGAGGTGCTCCACTGAAGGTGTACAAAGATCCTTCCTCATATTTTTAGGTCTGTAGCACTACGAGAAGTTTATGATCTCCCTCATTTGAATTAGTATGATTATAAAATGGGGATGTAAAAAATGTGTACCGTATTTTCAAGACAGTCAATAGTTTTCTCAGGATGCTGAAGTCTCACTCATGCCCTCCTTCCTCCTCCCAGTAAAACAATGCTGACTCTTTTTCAGTGGGGAAAAGGCCAGTAAGGTCAAGGGAGTTATATAGTAGCACAATGTGATATGAGGCTTTCTGAACCATATTACTTTATAAAGACATTTTTGCTGGCTCAGGTGTTCAACCTTGATTTCTTCACACCTTTATCTGCTTCTACATGCTTGAAGCTACCACCGCCAATTCTACCACACCCCTCACATTGAAGACAATGTCTTATGGAAGACAACAAAAATTGAATATGTTCTCTACAGCTGTAACTCTTTTCACATTTTGCTGCACTTTTGTAACTCTGAAACTGTGGAAATCTCAGAGTATCATATGAGTAGGTATCTAGACAGGACTGCACAGATAATATTTTTGGAAATCCAGTTAGCATGACTCCCAGACCTGTCTCATCAAGCATAAATTCATATTATGACTCTTCTATGAACCGCCCATCTTTAAAGCTTCTTAAAGGATTCTAAACGAGAGTACAACAGTTACAAATATAACATTGGTCATATTATATTAACAGTTGCGCAGAAGGCAGAACAGGCTGCTCTGTTAAGCCCTGAAGTGCATCCAGAATGTTGCTAAAATTACACAGTTGATATTTATGCAAATATTGAAGCAGTTAAAGGTGCAAAAAACTCCTAGTATTAACTTTTTTTGGGAGAATATATAATTATTTCTGTACAATGTGAAATTTATGAAGTTTAATGTTCTTAATTTGCATTTTTACTAATGTAATGGGATATAGAAAGACAGATGTCATTTATTTTTTCTTTTGTAAGAGATAATAATTTGGTTCAGCTTGTTGCATGTTGCCTACTTACTGTGAAAACTAGAATGGGCTGTATTATGTACCAAAGGAAAAGCAAAACAAAATCCTGAAAGATAGTTGAATTGAGGCTATGATATGCCTTGTGAAATAAAAGCAGTTTATGCTGACTGTAACTTAGTTTTACTTTGCCAAGCACAAATACAGAATTCAGGTATTTAACAAGAGTTATGGTTCTTTCTTATAACTCTCCCCTGGGAATACGTATGTACACAGATCAAATATGCACCACATACATTTTTTTTGTATTTATAAGAATATTCTGTAAATCAAGCCTAGTTTAGAGCAAAGTCATGGCTACTATTTTAGTCTGTTGAAATACAAAACAAGTTTGTTTAGAAGCACAAATAAAAAATAAAGGCATTTTTTTTCTGAACATGGAGGAAAAAAGACAGGAAAAATGCAATATCCACAATTACAGCTTCCCCCCTCGAGAGATTCTCGTTTCTGGATTAAGACTGATCATGAATAACATCTGACTGAAAGGCAGGTGTCTGGCAATATTACCATCAATGGGAAAGGGAGTTTCAATTGAGAAAGTGTTGTCTTATTGCATTAACAAGTGTTTTAACAACGTGCATGTTGATATACAGATTTCATATTACTGATGTCTTCTCTGTGAAGAGTTGAATGGCATATTAAAAAAAAGTCAATGAATAGAAAGCTCTTTTTCCTGCTTTTTTCAGCTACTTAAAGATTTTTTTAATAGTTAACAGGAGGAGAAAGAGTCTTTTAAGAGTGTGCACACAAAAATTAAATTAAACAAGAAATAACAAGGGGAGAGACTATTGCAAGTTTAGCATGTAAATTTGTACCACTGTGTGTTAGAAGCTTTGTGTTACAATTTATTCATCTACTGGAATGGAATAAAAATGCTCTTTTCTACTGCTCTTGTAAGGCTGGAAATCCTGAATACCCTTTTTACAGAAATGCAGTGACAATACTGCGTTTCACTTTCTTCTTTTTTTTTTTTTGTTTGTTTTTTTTTTTGAAGGGGGGGGTTGTTTTTAAATTGCCGTTTCTCTTCTTTCAGGCTATAATCTGGGAAGATACTGTTAGCGTAGAGCCAAAATATTTCTTTTGGATTTTGGAAAAATAAGACTGGGATATTCTGTATTTAGTTAGTGTATGTAGTTCTAAATCTGCACACACTTATGGCGCCCTTAGGATGCATTCTTGTGATTTGGTGAGGATTCAGCTGTTGCTTTCTTTGGGTTTAGTAAAGCCTGCTTTAGGCAAATAAAATGTTGTGGGATTTGGATTTTTTCCTTTCAACTGAATGTAATTTTCTTAAAAGCTATTTCTACATGATAAGTACCTGTTCAAATGTCTGTGACCTAGATGCTTGTCCTGATAATGGAATAGGAGCTGAAGGTCATGCTAAGATGGCCTGAATACTTCCAAATCCCTTTGCCTTTGAAGAAATATCCATTAAGTGTTCAATGGGAGTCTGTTCGGAGTCAGCAAATAGGCACTGGGTGATATTTACACTACTTGACTATTACCTCAAACTGTTTGTTCAATGAATAAATGGGCTGTTTCTTCCTTCCCAGGGCATGCTTGTTCTCTTGGCCTGCATGAAACTTCACTGTGATACGTGTGCTGTCAGCAAGACACAGTTTTTCTTTATTTCTTTTTTTAAGTTGAGTTAATTTGCATCTTAAAAGTCTCTAGACAGACTTGGTTGCATTTTCCAAATTTGTCTACCAGACAATGTCTAAGTCTACATCATGCAGTTCAATATTTTCTAAGAACACCTTTTTGAAGAAACATAACCAGGAGGAGGAAAGCTCATTTGTGTGGATGCCTGTTAGGATATTGCATCTCTATTTGCTTCAGAGAAGACGACAATGTTAGACTATATGTATGCAAAAGCTCATCATGTGCTTGCTCACGCGTCCCTTGCATTGAAGTGCAGTGTAAGATGTGTATGTGTCAATATCCCTATTATATTTTTACAGATGATATACATTGCCTGCAAGACACTTTTCAAAGTTATTGTGTTTGGCATGTGCACTGAATTTTGTCATGTGGAGAGAATTAATTTACCTCCTGCAGAGACAACTATTTGATTTTTCTTTTTCTTTCTCTTATTACTGAAAGTATCAGGACTTTGGTAGTGACACTCCTGGTTTTATATTTGTTGCAGTTTAGATGAAAACTGAAATGAGTTGAACAGATATGACTTAGTAATTTCTTTACTCTTAACACACAGAACTGCTGGTGAGGTACCAGACGTGACAGGTCTGTCCAGCCAGCTGATTTGACATACTATCCTCTTTTATAAAAACATAAGACATTCAAAACCAGAAAACAATAGAATTTGGGCAGCTACTTCTATCTTTTTAAAGAGGTGTGGTTGTCTTAATGGATATCCAAAAATAATGTGGGAAAATCTTTATCAACATTAGCTCCTGCAGCTTCATAATAGTTGCATAAAAGAACAAAAGACTTTTACTATTGATGATATTTAAAAGAAAGATAGAAATTTGGGTTCAGAAAATATATTTTTGGAACCCCTGAAACCTCATCTATAGCTTGCCCAAGGTTTTCTGCACATAAATTTATATTTATGCTTGTGATAGATCCCATGGTGGTAATCTCTTTGCCAGAACTTTTAATTCTGTAGTACAGCATGCACACACAGAATTTATATATTTTCTGTCTGTAGTTCAAGGTGGTGACAAAGACCTTTTTGTAGTGTCAAAAGTGTGGGGGGAAAGAACAGTAATTTCTGGTCACCAAGATATATAAGTAGGTGTCATGTTAAGAAGGGGGGTTTCCTTGAACCCTTTATATTTGATCAGCCTGTCAGTTTCCCAAGAAAGTCGAGGCCCTTAAACCTGTACAGCCTGACAACGTCCTGTGTGGGGACCTTACTAAGCAGCCCACTGTATCAGAGGACAATTCGACTATACTATTCAGGGATGTGCACTGACAGCATTACTGAGTCAAATCCCTTATCAAGCTTATGCAAAGCCAAATTTATTGTATAAAATACAGATTGTGACAGTTAATGTTCAGAGATTGCCATTGACATTAGACTGCAAGAACAATGTATAATCAGCTAGCATCAATTGATTACTTAATGCACATAAAAGAGGTTCTTACCCAATAGGCGTATCTATGGAGAAGACAGGTTCAAACCGTTGGCTGATCCCAAAAATTACAATGGAGTCTTCCTTAATTTTCTCCCATCCACAATCTATTTTTATACTGTTTCGTTGTATTTAGGTGGAACTTGAGTGACTCTAGTCATACATACTTTTATTACTGATTGGTGCAAAATTATCTCACTTCTCTCTTAAAGGTACAGTCAATAAAATAAATAGCCTGTGCTCAATGGGGAGTGCTTGTGCCTCGAAGGCAGATAACTTTCGGGATGGAGGTGTGTTTTGGTATTATAATAACATTATAATGAACAAAGTTAACCTCAGGATAAAGATTTTGCCACAGTGCGTGGCACAGTATATGCCATCTTTCTTGTTGGACAGCTGTTATGTGGCTCATTGTCCCATCCTTACAGAAGCACAGATAGTGTCAGACAGGGCAGGGCCATGGAATGAGACCATTTCACTCATTACCCCATCTACCCTTTTTGTGCCAGAACCAGGATGTTGTTGGGGAAACAAGTTCTTTGCATGTCAGCCATGCCTTTGTCCCAGAAAGTAACAACTGTATTTTACTTTACCCTGAAGATTTTTCTTGTAATATTATAGCTTCTGTTAGGATATAAACATTACTTTAGAGAAACTAATTTCCCCCTTTCCCCCCAGTCATTTTCCCACACTAGGGAAAGGACTTGGCTTGTTTCGTTATTTTACTTTACTTTTTTTAAGAAAAAGTAACGGAGAGTTAAAGAAGTATTCAGAATTCCTTGGGAAAACAAGTGCGAAATCTGTCTTGCACCTCATCCCAGATGAGTTTTATTATTGGGAACTGAAGAATAGTTGAGTTCTCTGTGTACCACTTCCGCTTATACTTCCACCACAAGCTTTCAAAATACTTTATAAGGAGAAACTGCATGAATCAGGAGAAAACTAGAGAAAGACCCATTCTCTAGGCACATAGAGAAAACAATTTTTGAGAGAGCAGAATTTTGTGGTCAAAATAAATTGGATTACACTCAAAAGATAAAACTTCTTAGAACAGCAAAGTTAGGTACTTCAAAACAGGTTATGAGGGTTATCTTGGCTCATACCATTCTGTCTTTTCAAAACCATCAGTGTTGTATATATACTCTAAGTTTTACTGAAAAGGGAGTAATGCATTTGCCATTGGAAGGCTCCCCACAGTTTCAGTGCTATATAAAAATAACATTAAAGTGAATGCTTTCCTCCTGATCCTCTGCTTAAACTTAAATTACTTGCTTCCAGTGTCCCTACAAACTCTTTGGTTGAGTTTTGTTTCTTCCCCCCTTGTACATTTATGGAAAATTGCGCTATCCCTTATCAGACTACATTTTATTAGACAAGGTGAGATAAGATTTTCAGTCTCCTCTTGGAACAAACCACTGTGGCACTTCAGTATTTGTGAGATTTTTTTCCTATTTAAATTACTAACAGAATATAGTTTTGAAACTGCTTCTTCAGCAAATAATACATAATTTTAAAAAATTAATTTACTCTTTCCATGATCCAGCTGATTGCTTTCTTCTGAATTTGCACAAAAAGTTGTGTTCCAAGGCACCATTTTACATCAAGCACTATGAACAGTTGTATGATGCATTCTTGCTAAGTTACTTTTTCTAAATGACTTGTTTTCAAAGCTTTCTGCAATGGTTGAGACTTGGCAGAAAACAATCAAGGCTGAAATGCTGGAAATATGTCACACTGTGACCCAAAGCACTAGGATTGACTTTTATTGCTCTCTTCACAATACGTGTCAATAGTGATAAATTATCACCTGTATTTAGCTGAATTATGTGAAGTTATTTCCTCTGGGAAGGATTGCTTTGGTACACAATTACTTTGTAGTGGGGTTTCTGTCTGTATATGTTTTCCTTTCACTGGTCTTGTTGTCCCTTTTATAATGAGAAAGCTATTGAAGTTTTGGGAGAAATTAACGAACAGTTTCTAAAACCAAAACTGCATTTCTTTTTCTGTTTTCATCATTGGACTTTCTACTTTGTAATACTACTATCATGCATAGTTTTTCTCCATGCTGAAAACCAAGGTTTTTTTGACAGTCCTGAGGATCTTTAAACCTGTGATTTTAAAATGTATTGCCATCTATTTCAAGTCTCCATCTGGCAGAGTGTCAGAACAGACGGGGTCACATTTTGAAGTGAAAAGTCTAAAAGGCTCAGCTTTGTAACTCAAACTCTTATTTTGAAAGCTGAGTGACTAAGCTACAGCATCCTTTTTTCCTCAGTATGCTACTCCCAGTAGTCAACACTGTTTCCAAGGCAGATTCGTCCTTTTGAAAGACACCTGTGAGGAGTAACCTAGGTTGGGTACAACTAAATCCCAATAACATATTTTGAAGCAAGTAGCTCACTCAGGTGCAGTTGCACTCTGAAAATGATTCCAGCATTGCTGGAAACACAAAATTGTTCTTATATGCAAGACAGGTGGAAATACGTATTTCCCTTAGTAGTTGTCTCTTCTTGACTCTCAAGTGAAATGTTAGAAGAGTGAAGATTGTGCGATTGACTGACAGTTCTGCTTATGGATTTATTTTGTCTTGGTTTTCCACTGTAAGTAGTGTGAAGCATGGTAAAATATTTTATTTTGGTTGTAAAAGAAGAGCAATCTTAAAGTTGCAGAGCATCACTCAATATTGGGTCATAATGTCCTAGACCTCGTGTCACAATATTACTCTAACTGGCATGTAGTGATAAAACAAAGGAACCCCAACCAAACGAAAAGGAACCCAAAACCGAAACATATGTTCTGCTTTTTTTCCTTAAAGCCTAAATTGTTAATGAATGTAATTTTCATCTCTTCCTCCCTGTTCAACTGCACAAAAGGGGGAAAATAAGATAATACTTTATCTCTTCCTACATATTTTTTCCTTTTTTTTTTTTTTTTTAGACTTGGTGTTTAAAAAATAATTTTAAGAAAAAAATGTAGTAATAGATCCCAACAGCTCCTCTAACACTGGCTTTCTGCTCTCACCTGTTTCCTCTGGCTGGTGTTTTTTTCTCTCCTAGAGAGAATGGGCAGAATGTCAACAAGCTGTCTGAAACCCACATTTAGAGAGCTTATCTGTGAGGAAAGAACGGTGAACATTCAGTGTTAATAGTCTCAAAATCTGAAGCTCAAAATGTATACCAAAGACAAAAAAAATTATCAGATTAAAGTACAAGAAAAATTAGTTTGAATCTTCAGGAGTATTGCCTCCTGAAGCCTAGTGTCATGCAACTGTAATGTTGCTAATGTAATTCTTTTTTGATAATATGCTTTTTCTGTTTCTTCACCACTTGCAGAACATTGTTTATAGTTGTCTGAAACTGCAGCTTCAGATTCTTCTGATCCCTGAAAAATGAACACATTAATTGTCCTCATTCATTGCAACATTTTTTTTGTCTTTGACTCCAATAATTGATGCTTTTGTTGTTTCTTACACCAGTTTTGGCAGTCCAGGTTACTGAGGGTCCCTTAATTAACTTCTGTTCTCCAGTTCCCTCAGTGACATGAACTCTCAGAGGTGCATACACGTTTCTTATACTCACTGCTTCTGGCATACAAGGAAGGGAGCTAGAAGATCCTCAGTTTTTCCCAACCAGGAAAGAGGAGTAGGGCTCAAAAGTCACTTGTGTGTAGAATGTCTTAGGAAATAGAGATAGGTTAAAGTAACAAATTTTTGTAAACAGCATGGAGACTTTTTTTCCTGAATAACCCATTTGCTAACCCAGCTATTTCCATCAGTCAAGAGACTCCAAAATATGTGATCCTGAAAACTTTCCCCACCTCCTCTGCTCTCTGTGTGATCTTGGTTGATCCCAAGCTCAAGATAAGAACACAAGACTGTGATATGAACGAATAAAAAGTATATATTTCCTGAAAGCAAAGATGAGAAAAATCTATGATGTAAAAACAGAATACTCTGTGGAATATCTCAGGGTATTGCTATGAACCAAGATATCAGTTTTCCAATAATTTTTCTCTGTCAAAACACAGATGCTCTTGTACAGACAAATTTTATTTGTTTGGGTTTTGTGTAGAAGTGATTTTCCAGGTGCCAGTCAGTATTATCTTTTTTTTCTATATGGACAGAAGAGTTAGGACTTCTCTGAATGGAAAATAATGGATTATAAAGTTAACAGTGCTTGTTTTACAAGACTACAAATTACTTCTAAAACAGCATATATGTCTTTCATTGAAAAATGTGGTTTCTGGAAAGTCTAATGAGACTTAACACTTCTTTCAGCACACTAATACGTATTTTTTAAAAAGCTGACACAGTTTAATTCAAAAAATGTGAAAACTAGTTAACAGGATAAAGTCAAATTTTGATTTTCAGTTTATGCGTAATGTTTCAGATTAGCTCAATATACTTCATCCCATGAATTTCTGAATAGCTCAAAGTCCAATTATCAGTCTTAGCTAAGCAGAACAACTGCTTTACTGACTTTCCACATGGCAATTTATGCTAATTTATAGATACACATGCTGTAAGACTAAACCTTTACATAGGAGGTATTGTAACTCAGAATGATGCATGCAATATAAGGCTGTTCCCATATCAGTCCCAAGAAGAAAAGTAACAGATTGTAATTTTAGAACTGGAGGGGAAATAAGTTTATTTTTGTAAACAAATCAACTCAACCTTGCCTTCATAGCCTTAAAATCCCCCACTATTTAAAATTACAGGGTATGTTTCCATCTCACTTACACAGAGAAGGGAAATACCATGTCTGGCATGAATCATAGCCTTTTCTGTTTCTCTGACTACTGTGAGTAAATAGATAAAGCAAATGCATGGTGGCAGGAGTTTGAAGGTCCCCTCCCCTCCTTAATTTCCTGTTAGTGGATTAGACTAGTTTGTTGGATGTACATTTCTTACACCTGTGACAAGGATAATATCTAAGAAGCTGCCTCCTTGAGTCAAGGAGGAAGGTAGGAGGGATGGTTGCTGGTTACTTAGGTATTTACCTGTCCACAGGAACTAGCTCCTTTGAAGCAAGCATGCTGAAGGAAATACAATCACCATTATTTACAAATGTACCACCTCGGGAAAGCAAGCTGTCTTTTTCTGTTTGGAAAGACGGTACATCAATCATCTTTTGTTTTACCTGTCAGTGCTAAAATGATTTTTCAGCACTGCACAAACTGAAATCTAAAAGCAGTATAAAAATATCAAATAAGAATTAGAAATCTAGGGAAAAGAGATTTGCAAAGGACATGTTTTTAATAGTAGGGAGGTCACTGTTTCTGTGTATAACATTATTGAGTAGCAAAAAAAAAAAGATGTTTTATTTTAAATACAGAGGTAGTGCTGAGTAGCACTAAAGAATGTATTTGCTTGGCCATTCAGTATTTCTTTTATCCAAGAGAATAAGATTTCTCCTTTTCTCATGTCTTCTTCCCCTGCTGGAAGCACTGCATCTCATGGACTGTTGGGAAGGGATGAGGACTGGCACCTCTTTTTACTGTGGGGAAAGGAGAGAGCAAGAAGGTGGGGCTGGATGAGAGAGAGATCTTCATTTGTGGGAGAAGCTACACCCACGCTATTGGCTGCTGTTCTGGATGGCCAACCTCTGCCTCCTCTGACGCAGCTAAGTCTGGCAGTCTGTTGTCCTTGATGTCTGCCTCTTTCCCCTGCTGTCACTGCCGTGCTCCCTGCCATCTGGCATCATAGCAGATTTGCTCCCTGCTTTTGGGGTGACAGAGAAGTAGATTTTCATAAGGCTTATTTATTTGAAAAAGTCCTGACAAAAAGAACAGTTGCTAATCTTGATTTAACTGAGCTGAGTCTCAATGATGAAAACAATGGAGGTTGTCTTCAACCAAATCACAAATATGTTTTTGGCCAAAGGTTCTTTCTAACAAAGGTAAAGCTGAGAGAAATACTTGGATCCTGTTCCATGCATTTTCTTGTACACACAATGTGCAGCTCTCAGTGCTGTAGAATTAAGTTATTAAGCTCTAAATTGTGCTTTTACTTTCAGTCACACCACTGCAAAAGAAGCAAAATTATTCATCATGAGCAGAATCTGCATGAACACATTCTGTTGTTAAGAAGAAAGAACTGAAGATGATACAGGCTTTTATTAAACCACACTACATCGTGAGAGAAAGCTAAGGGAAGATCTTACTGGTATTGATAGCTACCCTCCTGTAGAGGAGATGGGGCCAGGCTTTTCACAGAAGTCACAGCAGAAGGCAAGTGGCAATGGCCACAAGTTGGATGCATTGGGTCTGGCTGTGATAGAGCTAACTTTTCCCATAGCAGCCCTCATAGTGGTAGGGTTTATATTTGTAGCTAGAACAATGTTGATAACACACTAATGTTTTGCCTACAGCTGAGCAGAGTGTGCACAGCATCAGGGCTGTCTCTCCAACCGCCCTCCCTGCCTTGAAAAGGTCTGGGGGTAAGAATTGCAGTCTGTGGGAAAAATTCACACTGGAGAAGTTTGTGGAGGGAGCCCATGCTGGAGCAGGGGAAGAGCATGAGGAGGACAGAGTAGCAGAGATCAAGTGTTATGAACTGACCACAACCCCCTTTTCCCATCTTCCTGCATCACTCAAGGGAGAGGAGGTAGAAAAGTTGGGAGTGAAGTTGAGCCCAGGAATAAGAGAAAGGTGGGGGGAAGGTGTTTTTATTATTTTAGTTTTATTCTTATTTCTCATTATCCTGCTCTTTTTAATTGGCAATAAATTAAATTAATTTCTCCAAGTTGAGTCTGTTTTGCTTGTGATGGTAATTGGTCAGTGATCTTCCTGTCTTATCTCAAAGTGTGAGTTTTCAGTTGTATTTTCTCCCCATCCTGTTGAGGATCTGGAGTGACAGAGCAATTTGGTGGGCACCTGGTGACCAGACAAGGTCTACCCACCACACTAGAACATGGGAGATTCCAACCCACTACAGGAAAAGCAATTCACTGTGAATTTGAATTTGGTCAAACACAGGTTTAGGCTGCCCTGGGTTTTGAAGTAATTTCCATCTGTGGAAATAGTCAAAGGTCAGCTGGATTGTCAATGAGAGGAAAGCTGAATCAGATGGTTTCTAAAGGTCCCTTCCAGCCTACATGATTCTGTGATAGACCACCATTGTGTGCCAAATGATCCCGATAACACTGCATGTAGCAATAGTTTTCCTTCAGCTTTTGTGGATTGTTAAAAATTAGGTGCTTAATGCATTCCCAGAGTGAAAGTCCTCTATCTAGTAAGCTTTTCAGCTAAAACTGTGAAAAATATTTTAAGGAATAGTCAAGGAAATGTCAAAAATGTGCTGAGAGGTGGAGCAGCAGTTCATCTATCAATCATCCATGAAGACTAAACCTTGCAGAAACACGATTTTGTTTAGGGAAAATGCAACCTAAAGCTACCTAACTATTCAGGAAGGAAAAAAAAAATATTGTGTGTTCATTTTCTTTGCGAGTAATATTTTAGCTAATGTTTTAGCACCTTTTTTTTTTAGAGGGTATTTAAAAATTCAACCTGAAAGGTTCCATGGAACAGCACTGTTGTCTAAAATCTGGCACAGATCTCATTGTGAGGTTCAACAATAAGAAATATGAGCTATAGTCACTTATTATAATTAAAGTTTCTTGACTGAGTCATCTTAAAAGCAAAATTTAATTCCATAGGTACTTACATCTTTGGAAGGCATCTAGCACAGGATTCAGGAAAAATAATAATGAGATTGATAAATATAAAATTATATTCTGACTTTTGATTGTTAATGCTTGCTTACGACTGTTGAGTTTAGTACTTTCTGCTTAACATTAAATATTCAAGAAGGTAATAGCAGAGTATTAGAGAAGAATATGTTTCCTATACTGTAATTATTATTACTTTTTGAAGTATTCTTATAAAAATCTCTGGTTAGTTGATACATGGAGGTTTCACAGTTACTTAGAGCATTAGCCGCAGGTTGAAGGAGGTGATTCTCCCCCTCTACTCTGCTCTTGTGAGACCCCACCTGGAGTACTGTGTTCAGATGTGGGGCCCCCAACACAAAAAAGACATGGACCTGTTGGAGAGAGTCCAGAGGAGAGCCACAAAATTAATCAAAGGGCTGGAGCACCTCCCCTATGAGGACAGGCTGAAAGAGTTGGGGTTGTTCAGCCTGGAGANTAGTGGGAGGTGTCCCTGTCCATGGGAGGGGGGTTGGTACTAAATGATCTCCAAGGTGCCTTCCAACCCAAACCATTCTATGATTGTATGATTGGGATTAGGATTGCCATAGAGTTTGTCAAGAAACTGAAAATGTCTCTCTACTTGGTAGGTTATAGGACAGTCTCTATGAATAAGTGAATTTTGTCAATTTTTTTCCACATGTTGAGTTGCCCACTTCCTTAAAGTCTTCATCAGGTGAGGCAACAGCCACACTTACTACAGTAACCGAACCACAGTTTATGTAAGACTAATTGCTTATTGGCTGACACCAGTCTAATGTCCATTGAAGTCAATAAAAATATATGTGCTGTAAGACATAATGTTCATAAGAGAAGGATAAGGATATATCTAAAGGAAAATGGTAAGAACTTAATCAATCCTCATACCTTAGAAGATAAAGATATTGGCATGTTCTTCTTTTGCTTTGTGGTTATATCCTTTTCTCTTCTCCTTTAAAAGTTTTTTGGATCCATATTTAGTGTCATTTTTAGTATATATAGTTACAAACACTGGAAAGACTTGGCCTTGGCTGACAATATTACATAAGGCTAGAATACAAACATTTAAGTAATAGGCCTCATCTTCTCCATGCTTGACAAAACAGCAGCTTTGACAGTTTAAAAATATTCACTTTAAGCACCATTTTATTCATTCAAATGAGTAAATCAAATAATATTATTTTGTTGTATTGTCATAACATCTCTCAACCAGCTATTTTAGCAAAGGTGCATGATTAATATAGGTAAAATTAAAAAAAAATGAACTTATTCTCATCCTGCTGCATTTATTGAAGGAATCAATTGCCATTAAATAAGGTATTAACAACTATATTCTTTGGCTTTTCTTGTTTGACTTGTCAAGTTTAGTCATATTTTAATTTTGTCTTATTTCTTGTTGCATTGAGATAAGATTACATGACATGATTGATTTAAAGCAAAATGACATGTCAAAACCAGATAATTTTCATCTGAAAACTATATTATAAAAAATCATGCTTTCACTGCAGCAATCATGTGGAGAGCATTTTCCTTTAACACATATTGAAAAAAAATAATTCTTACTGTAGGTATCCTCTTGAGGTTTCCTTATCATCCTAAGAGATAACCGTTCTTCTGAGGCCAAAGTGCACGAATTTGGATAGACTGGAAAGTTCAAAACTGATGCCTTCAGGGGTGACTTCAGGGGCAGAGCTTTGCTCTTCTGAGGGAAAAAGCCTGTTGTTATTAATGAGGAGGAGGAAAATCAGTGATCACATCAACGACTAAAAATTGATCTGGTAAAGAGAAAATACTCATCAAGCAAGGGACTCTTGTTTTCCTAATAGAATAGCATATTGATAGGTGAGTTTGCAATGAGAGAGTGGGCATGCACACAGACTTTCACAGAGCAACAGGCTAGATATCTTGTCTTCTCCAAAGCAGTCTCCGGAGCATTTCCTGCTCCCAAGTCATGTTTAAGAGACAGACGAGTAAAGCCAGGACATGAAGAGGAGAAAACTGCATATAGAAGAAATGTGTTGTCTTGCAAATGAAATATTTCATACTGTTTTGATTTAATAGCAACTAAGATTTATTAATGATGAGGGATAGATCAATGGTTAAATTTTAGCAGCACTTAATTGTGAACCAATTTAATGATTAACAAGTTCCCTCTTCCTTCTTAAGTTTAGAGTAGATACTAACAATGCATTGGTGCTGCTTTACAGGCACTAATTGAGCCTCAAGAAGTAGCACTTCTCCCTGGCCTTTTGTTGACTTTGCTGGCAGACAGTCCTTAGACCTCTTTGGTCCTAAGAGTTGTCCCAACTCAGGGGAGGAGATGCTGGCCACAGCCTGCTGTGATCCAGCAGAGCTCAAAGGGTCTCCCTTTGCTATTCATAGGGTCTGAGATAACTGACAGGTACTTTTCCACTTCAGCCCAACTCAGGATGATGAAATATTGTGGTGATTTCCACTCTTTTCCAGAGTGTGGAACCCCCTGCTGGGCTCCGACAGAGGTACAAGTGCACAGTGCAGGTGCACTAGTCTGTCAGGAGGTGACTGATTATTGTTTCCAATAAGAAAAGCAGGAACCAGGGACTTTAATGGGGTGTCTAAACATTCGGTTTCACTGCTCAATGTTTTCAGTGGTGGGAAAGCAGGAGTCAGGTATGTCAAGGGGGAATGTCTTAATGCTTGGGCTCTCCACCTTCACAAACTGTTCCTGACTTACCCTAGATTGATATGTGGCCCAGGTGGGTAGGAACTGCATCAAGTACTGAGTGACTCGGGAGAGGGAGGGTTGTACCACCATATGTTGACTTGTTGGGAATGAGGACAACCTGTGGAATATTGGAGACTTGTCCCAAAAGGATGGATGTCTTCCTATCAGCATTAAAATATCCATTGTAGGTGTTTGCATTTCATAGCAAGAGATTGCTGGTGGAAGAATATATTCTTCACATTAATGGATGCTCTAGTATGGAATTAAAAGTTATTTGTCATTCTCAGGGTATGCTGGGTGGGGTTTTTTTGTTTTGTTTTGTTTCATTTTCAGTTAAGAATAATGGGAACTGCCAGGTTTTTCCTGGAACCCCATCTGAGCTCTGAATAAAACTAATAATAAAAAAATTAATATCCTTGAATAAAAAAACACAATACTTTTCAAAGTTTTTTTTTGTTCTCTAATGCACAGCCTTTGTCTGCTAAGAAATTCTCTTTAACACTTGAAAAATACCCAATATTGACATTTCTGAATGTTTCCAAATATATTATGAGAAAATGTTCTAAAGTCTTAGGGATTTCAATATATGTTCTCTTTCTAATTATTTCTGAGCAGGCTTGTCAGTTACAGTGTCCTCCAGGCAGATGAAATTATGGATTTCTTGAAATGCTTAACTGCTGCATAGCAATTATCATAGATGTTATTGACAGTGTAGACCATCCTTGTTATCAATTTAATAATCAGCTAAATAATGTTTAATCTAGATTGCGGGTGTGTATGGGGGGTGTTCAATTATTGCTCAAGGCTGTGGAAAATATATCAATTTCAGGTAGAAAATTGATATATTTTTAGTGTTTCAGTCTTGAAAATAGCTTGATTTAATGGAGTTTGGAAAACGCATTATCAGATTTAACACACTGTAAATCATCAGTAGTCTCTAACAAGATAAGCAATAAATTATACTAGTGGGCTTCCTAAGCACCTATAGTTAAAACCTGGTTTTAGACTTCATGGCCTGAAAAACATGATCATGAATAGCAGATCTTGTCAGTGTGTAAAGCCATGAGATTAAAAAAAAATGCATTTAAAAACAGTCGGCAATTTCCTCGCAAAACACATTTTTATTATTTGTGTTAGACACCTCTGGCAAAGGATATTTCAAAAGCTTGTTTAGGTTTGTCTGACTAAAGATTAAACACTTTCCTTCATATCTAATTTAAATATCCCCTCCTGAAAATATTTTTACAGTGAATAATCGTAGTCCTTTAATTTTTAAATACATATTAGAAGATTGTTCCTTCTTATCTACATCTTTTTATAGTTTCCTTTTCTAAATGAAACAAACCACACTCCAGTGTTTTCTTATAATCTGAGTGTCTCTTTTGGCATCTAAACCATCATGCTGAGTAGTGTCTGAGGCTTCATTAGAACTAAACTGAGGTAAATAGTTTTCTTGTACCTCTTATACATGACATCCTTGGTAATGTATAAAAGAATTACTGTGGCATTTTTGTAGCTCTTAGGTTGTGATCCACAGACTTCCAAGATCCTTTTCTGGCAAGTTTGTATGTTTCTGCTTAGCCAATTGTTTCTGATTTTACGTTTTACTCTTCCTTCTGAAATACAGTCTTACGGTCTTAACTTGGCTTTTCTTACTGCTTCTTGTTATTTTTTTTCCTGTTTGCAATGATAATTCTGAATCTGTATCCTCTCTCTTAAAATATTAACAGTCTTGCCTAGATTGTTATTTTCTATAATTTTTTGAATGCGTTTTCCATTTTTTCCATTACTCAAGTGCAACTGAGTAGAATAGACTCCAGATTAGAACTCTGTTGGAAACCACCTATAGTGCCCTGACAGCGTAACGATGTACAAGCTTATCTGCATTACTATGAGATTTTTTAATTTGTTTCTTATTTGCTTATTTAGATAGAATTTCCCTGATTTATGAGGTGTTTGTGTGTGGAACGCATCAAAATCTTTGTAAAGATTTATTGATATGTTTAGATAAAGAAGGAAACAACTGGTTTGGCATTTTTGTCATCATCTTATTTTCTAGTTACTAATAAATTTTTTAATAATTTTAATAATCACCCTTTCATTTACTGAAATTAAGACTGATCAGTGTTTAGGCACCTCTGTCTTTTCCTATCTAGCAAAAGATAAGGTAAAATATTAGATGTTCTTTAATTGCCCTTAACCTCTGATGCATATTTCAAGATAGCTATTAATTGCCTAGAGAGAAAAGGGGAATCGATTATATAGTATTTAGATACTTAAAAATGTTCCCAAAGATCCACTGTATTTCTCAGGAGAATAATTAAAAAAAAAAAAAAGACCAAATACTTTTGTAATAATGTTACAAATCTCAGTTAAATGTGCTTCTCTCTGAAAAGTGGTAGGAATAACAAAAAAAGAAAACATCATCTTTTAGTGTATTTCTATTGTTTGATACTTTTGGTGGACAATTAAACAGCAGATCTTAATCTTCTTCTGCTATTTTCTTCTAGCTTACTTGTAAAATATTTTCTTGTTGCTTTATATCCCTTGACAGTTATAACTGGATTTGTGTTTGCCTTGGTGGTTTTTTTCAGTGTTTGTGCCATCTCTTTAAACTCATCCTTAATCATATCTTTATTCCTGATTTTGCTGTTTATGATCTTTTAGATTTAACATCTTTCTTGCAGTCTTACTGTTCTCTTACTATCTCTTACTTTCCCTGTGTGTTGGGATAGCTTTCCATTTAGTGGTATGTTTTCCAGCACCACTTCTGCTCTATTTTTTCCTCTCAGGTTTTCTGCTCAAAAAACTCTAACCGCCACTTACCTTAATATATTGAGGTTTGGGTTTTTTTGAAGTCCATTATTCTTAAGTCACACATAAGCTTTGGAATAGTCCTTTGCATAGAAATACTCTTATTCTGAGATTGTAGTATTACTGCTATCACCTCGTTACAGCTTAGCAATTGTTAAAAATATTTTTTTTTCCTGTGGAGAAAAGTATGCTACAGCAAAGAAATATCAGAATTTGAGACTTAAAATTCAAGGCATTCCTGTGAAAAAGTGAGATGTCATAAACCAACATATTGTGGGCCTAATCATTATTTCCTCCTATTAATATTTCAGTGAAATAATAAATGCTGAGAAAGTCAGGAAAATGCTCATTGTACACCCCTTCATCGCTACAGAAAAATGTCCTTGCAGGTTTTTTTTTTGCTTTTATTTAGGCTTTCTTTCTCTCCCTAGGCATAGGGGGTAGCTACTTTGAAGTTTTATCAAAAGTATATTTAAATATATTTAAATATATCAAAAGTATATTTAAAACAGTATTTGCAAGTTTGCATTAAAAAATGACTGACCAAAGAAAGAATTATGGCTTTGGTTTATAGTGACTTCTGCTGGGAGGCAGGAAGCTGTTGGCAGAACTGGCAATATTCAAAAGAAGTGTGCCAATTGTGCAAGGTGAAGAGTCCCTGAATTCAAGGTGAAGAGAGTCACTGAATTCAAAATGTCTAATAATTGTCTTCAGCTGAAAGTGAAATTAATGTTATTATGTTATTATGGAACGATACAAAATCCAGAGTAAACAGAGGGTTTTTTGTTCTTAGTGTCAAACCAAAATTTGAGTTTTCTGATCAGCTCTGGTCATGCAAAGAATTTAGTTGACAATTTAAGGACCTAAAGTAGCACTGTTTAGCATCCTCTCCACTACTCCATATTGCTGAGAAGTTCTTTAACCATCATACAAGCCAATACTAACTGCAAATGCAGTTTGTTTTCTGGCATCAAAGCTTTTATTTTCAACACTCATTACTAAAAGAAATTTAAAGATATATTCAAAACTATTACTGAAATTTTATTTAAGTTTAGCTAGATTCTGAAACTTATTTCCCAAGAATATCTCTGAGAATGGGATGCAAACCTCTCAAAGTTCTTTCAGACCTTTGGAAGCGCAATAGACACAACCTCCTTGGAATTCTCCAAAGCCTTTGACACTGTTCCACAGGACCTCCTTGTCTCTAAATTGGAGAGACATGGATTTGATGGATGGACTGCTTGGTGGATGAGGATTTGGCTGGATGGTCGCACTCAAAGAGTTGTGGTCAGTGGCTCAATGTCCAAGTGGAGACTGGTGATGAGTGGTGTTCCGCAGGAGTTGGTATTGGGACCAGTGTTGTTTAACATCTTTGTTGGGGACACAGATAGTGGGATTGAGTACACCCTCAGCAAGTTTGCCGATGACACCAACCTGTGTGGAGTGGTGGACACACTGGAGGAAAGGGATGCCATCCAGAGGGGCTTGACAGGCTCGAGAGGTGGGCCCTTGCAAACCTCATGAAGTTCAACAAGACCAAGTGCAAGGTCCTGCACGTGGGTCAGAGTAATCCCAAGCACAAATACTGTCTGGGAGGAGAATGGATTGAGAGCAGCCCTGAGGAGAAAGACTTGGGGGTGCCCGTAGATGAAAAATTGAACATGAGCTGGGAACGTGCACTTGCAGCCCAGAAAGCCAATTGTATGCTGGGCTGCATCAAAAGAAGCATGACCAGCAGGTCAAAGGAAGTGATTCTTCCCCTCTACTTTGTTCTCATGAGACCCCACCTGGAGTACTGCATGCAGGTCTGGAGTTCTCAGCACAAGAAGGACATGGAACCTGTTAGAGCAAGTCCAGAGGAGGGCCATGCAGATGGTCAGAGGGCTGGAGTATGTCCCATATGAGGACAGGCTGAGAGAGTTGGGGTTGTTCAGCCTGGAGAAGAGAAGGCTCTGGGGACATCTTTTAGCAGCCTTCCAGTACTTCAAGGGGGCCTACAGGAGAGATGGGGCGGCACTTTTTATCAGGGAGTGGAGTTATAGGACAAGGGGCAAAAGTTATAAGCCGGAAGAGGATAGATTTAGATTAGATATTAGGAAGAAATTTTTTCCTGTGAGGTGAGACACCGGAACAGGTTTCTCAGAGAAGCTGTGGATGCCCCATCCCTGGAGGTGTTCAAGGCCAGGCTGGATGCTTTAAGCAACCTGATCTAGTGGGAGGTGTCCCTGCCCATGGCAGGGGGGTTGGTACTAAATTATCTCCAAGCTCCCTTCTAACCCAACGGTGCAGCAGGGAGGCCCCCCATCTCCTGGGCCTGGAGGATGGCAATGCTGCCGAGGAGCTGTTATGTCCCAGAGAGGGTCTCCCACATCTAGCCTGACCCCCTCCAACAGCCCTGAAGGAATGAATATGGATGACCTCCCTGGCACCTCACCAGATGCCCTTTGTGGGGGTTGTAGTGGGTTAAGCAGA
>VZTO01027154.1:0-17842 GCA_013400615.1 Syrrhaptes paradoxus
GGATCCAAAAAACTAGCTCACAATGTTGTAGACAACTGTTAATTTTACTTTTAAGATAAATTTCTCTGATGTTTTACATGGTGATTTCAGACAAAACATTGGCATGACTTTGCTGTCTTTTGCTATAACACAGCTCTTTTCCCTTAAGGACATCAAATAGATGGTGGGGGATTAAATTCAAGGAACACCAACTACTGGTACTTCAGCAGCTGTACAAAGACTTTTCATCTACATCATACAACAAAATCAAACAGATCCTGGTGTTCTGACTGGTTATTTTTTCAGTTGAGTGATGACCAGTCAAGATTGTTCTGTCATTTTACATAGTTCTGTTATATGGTCAAAAGAGATAAAAACATCTATATCTCGTAGAAATTTCCATTAAATATATGGCCATCCAAATGCAGAGGTGTTTCTTCCTCGTTTGCTTTTTACAATAAGTATATGAAGAAGTTCAGAAACAGGGATCAGATTTGATTATACCTTTTTACCAAAGTGATAAAAGAGAGTCTAATGCAAGCTTAAAACACCCTAACAGTAATCAAACATATAAATTTCATAATAAATTTATAACATCTGAAGGACTTATACATTAGGTGAGCCATTTTCCTAAAAAAAAAAAAAAAGTGAGGTTTTTTATTTACTAGAGTGTCGTAGGGCATTTTTTTGCAGCTATATCCTTAAGACTTTTACTGTCATAAAAGCATCTATAAAAATCTGCATCATTAGGCAAAAGGGACAGAATTTTGTCTAAAGCAAGATTCTGCCTAGAGAAAGACTGATAACCTGTCTGCTATAGCAACAAATCAACATTGCATAAGATAATAAGAAGCAGTTAGCCCCCTTGAACTGAGTTATTTTAAACAAGGCTTCTTCACTCAGAGGTTGTCTAGCAAAGTCCTTTTAGAGACTGTTCCCTTTCTGAGTACAGCTTCTCAGTAGTGTTTTCCTTAAGTATTTAATTACATGACAAGCCGGGCTTGTTTTGCTTTTCCAGAGCCTTTGACTTGTAGTCAATAAAGAAAGGACTCTTCCTCCTATGAAATCCTGATATTTAGAGAGCAACATTTTCCTCTGTTTGATTGGGGAGCTTGTCTCCCTCCAGTTTTTGGGTTACCTTAGTGCCTTCAGAGGCCTGATATAGGGTTCGAGTGCCTAAAAGCTTGCCTACTTTTTCCAACCATAATATTTCAGTTTAACAGAAGATGCTATCTCTACCTTGATATTTTGCCTAATGTTTTTTTCAGAACATTGCTGTAGCATAAGGAAGCATCACTCCAGGGACACTGAACTGGCAGACACACAGGATTAGGTTTAGAGCCTCAACAGTTACCAGCTACTTAGATGCAAAGTTGTGTAACAAATGCCTAGTGTTTCCTGTTGCCTTGACATTTTTGAAGACCTAGAACCAGACAACCAAAAACACTTTGTACAGGGACCTTAGTGGAATGTAGGCTGTGAGAACCCCCAGCAACACGAACCCCCAGCAACCTGCGTTTCAAAGCAAGAGGTGTTTGTTTCAGAAACCAGTATAGCCATTAAAGACATTTCTAACTGCTTGCTAAACACTCTCCCTTGGAATCAGCTTAGTTCAAAATGCAACACAATTTAAATCAAGCTAACTGACTCTGTACTGAGGCAAGCAGAAGCATTTACACTGTCAGCTGGTAACACTCAGCTCAGGGAATATTTATCCTTTGCTGAAGAACAGTCACCTTTTAAACCCCTCCAGCTAGAGCTGCAGGAGCTCAGCTGTTTAGTCTGCATTACCCCAAGTCAGCAACAGGGACCAGAATTGAACCCAGGTCTTGTAAGGCATCGGATAATTAACTTCCCACTGAATATTTTTTTTTCCCCATGCTGTATAGTAAGGTTCCCCTTAAATGACACAATGCAAATCATCTGTTGATAGCATCGATAGAGAGATCTGATACTTCATTCCACTAATCTCCTTCCCCTCTCTGGAGGGACAGGCAACAGGCTGCCTAAGAATAGGTATTATTAGGAGCCAGTAATGATCCAGGTCATTGTTAAATAGCAGCGCATGCTAAACTACACTAAGAGGACCAGCAAAAGAAGCAACTTCAAGACAGGAAAATTATAAACCTTTTCTTCCTTTTTTTGTTTCCTTTTTTTTTTTTGCATACCTACAGTGTTGCAGAAAGTGCACATGGGGTAGAGATGAAAATCGTAAACCTAGCTATCTGTCTAAGTATATCAGTTATTCAGAGGATGTATGTGAGGTTTCACTTGAGATTCTACTTTCTTTGTATGGAGTATGAATGCAAGAAATGGGTAAATTAGAGTTTAAAACGTCTGGCACCATTTACTAAAGTAAACTTATGTCCTAAATTGTCACCGGGAAATGTATACTTCTTTTTGCTGTTGTTTTGATTTAGCTGTCATGTTCAAACACAGCCTTTTCTGCCTCATGGACAAGTCTCTTTGTGTGCATTTCTTCAATGTTACTTACTTTACTTTGAAGGTGGGCTGAGCGTAGGAATCTGACGAAAGAGTGGGCTGTGCCCTTGATCCGAGGGAGCTCTTACATTCTTCTGAATGACTACATTCGCTAGTGCAGTACACAGCCGCAGCAACAGTGTGGTGCTCTCTGTCTCCAGCGCTGCCTGGCAGACAAATCTCAAGCTCGCTGAACATCTGCAAGACAAATTTTTCATGTTCTTCTGTAAATGAATGCTGCCTAACTGCACCAGGAAAATGGGCACAGGGGATTATCTCTGCATTGCTATGAGCGGAGGGGCGCCTTGGGGCTTTAGATTGCAAGGTGGCAAGGAGCAAAAGCAGCCTTTGCAAATCGCCAAGGTAGGATCATGAGAGAAAGATATTATCGGTGTTTTGTGAACTTCAGTGAAGATAATAGTTTGCTTAAATATATACTGCTTCCAGTGAAGTGGATGGTGTGTGTCTTATCGTGATGCTTGTTTGAATTTGCTAACATGTCTACAGAGATTCTACAGGTGCTGATATGTTTGTTTCATTAAAAAAGAATGATTACTTTTTGGTAGCTTACAAGTACTGAAAAAGTTTTCTTGAATGTTAAAGGTTTGAAACTGTGAAATGCTGCATGCCTTTTAGCACCTGTTTGATTCACTGGGTGTTTCTGAATGCACACGGCATATCACAAAACTGAATCTCATATTAGGAAATGCTCTTTCAGTCATCTATTTATGATACTTTTTCTACTCTAGGCACAGAATAAATATAGTTTTATCATGAGAAAATGTTCCTACTATTTTGGGAATCCTGGAAAGCATTACACTGAGTTATCTCTGGTTTGGGAAAGTTATCCAGCCTTAGAAGCAGTTTTAATATATGCCAAACATTCCCTCTTATATTTCTTGAGCAACACTGAAAATTACTGAATGCTTCATAAATTATCTTAATGTAGAAAATGAGAGCAAACCAGACAGCAGAAACTCAGAATAAATAAAAAATAACTCCCTCATGAATTGGTAACCCCAAGTTGCAAAAATAATAGTTTTTAAAGTACTTTTGTTAAAAAATCAGTGCTCACTCCATTGCAACAATGAAGAATTGTCATGGTTATTAAGGCTTATGTAACTGTATGGAGCTGCATTCTGTTCTCTCAGACAAGGGGGCAAACTTTGTTCAGAGCTCCGAGGTCAGCAAAATACCACTGGCTGAAATGATACTGGGACTGATCATCATAAGATGAGTTCCACCTTGTTAAATTGAGGGAGAGACATTAAACTCTATCTTCTCTTTTAGTACCTTGGTAATTCAGTACATTGAGTGTTAAGTTTTTTGTACTTTGATGTAGTATTTCAGATCAGTAGCTTAGCTATTTAAGCTCTAATTTTCTTAAGCTGTCAACATATTTACTAATTAGTTAAATTTAATTTACTAGGTCAGTTAACTTTTTCACAAATGACAGAAACAGTAAGACTACCTCATTTTATAAAAGGTCTTTTTAGTTCCTCTGTCAAGAACATCTTTCACTATTCTTTTCAATTATTTCTATCCCATAATATTAATCATACTCAATAACAGAGCTATGATTTATTAAGTGTATGTATGATTTTCTCATTACTATTAGGTTTTTTCATTTTTGCAAAACATGAACATGTTTAAGTGTTTTTCCTACCGATAGGCAGCTGTTGCTTTGGAAGTAAAGCCGCTGATAACAGATGACAGCGGAATCCTGCCATCTAGTGAAAACTTGTAGCTAGAACTTAAAAAAATTATAAGTAACGGTAAAAGGCAAGTGGCCTTGATTATGTAAAACCAAAAGTACAAAGCATAGTAGTTTGAACACAAGCTTCTGATTAAGCTTTAGTTTTTCTGTTAAAAGTGGGCTATACTTTTTTTTTCATATTCAGATCCTTGACAGCGACACTTAAGTCAGGGTTCTGTTTTATCACTAGAATTTGGGGCTTGAGAACTAGATACATAGTAACAGTTGTGCCTTACCTCTAACAGGAAAATCCACCCTTAAAATATATCTGAATTTAGAAAAATAAGAGTATGTCTTTTTAGAAAAAAATTGAACAAACATGAGTTTGTTTTCTTGCAAATGAACCCAATCAAAAGGCCACGTAATACAATACTTCAGAGTACCCTTTGTAAGAGTACATGCATATCAGCATATATAAGCACAGTGGATTGGGTGCCTTATTAGTTCCAGATCATCCATTTCTGCATGCTTATGAGTTGGTCAGGATCAGTGAGGTCTGAAAATTGACACTAATATCTGGCTAAAACCCTGAAACTTGGAGTTGACAGACCACAGCTTTCTTTGGGACTCACTCTGTTGACAGGCTTTGGTGTCCTGCCCTGGGAGCCTGGGCTCGCAGAGGCGTGCAGACGAGGGTGTCCGGGTCAGGCACCACCATCAGGTTGAGGCATGGTGAGGTGGGGGGTCTGTAGCTATGGTGCATGTGACCCTTTTTGGGGAGAGGCAAGGTTTTCAGCTTCTATTCTGCTATCCTTGAAAACTAAAACTAGTAACACATGCAAGAATAAAGAATTACCCTTGCATAGTAATTTTCCTGCTGGCTCCAAAATCCAATGGTTGTGTTTCCCAAACACAATAAAAATTTGTTTTGCTTTGGTTTGGTATTTTTCACTTCAAAGTTCATCTTCTCGACTGGTGCATACTAAAGTAGCTCCAGGGAACCAGTGGGTCATTGCCAATTTACACCAACCAAGACTTTATCAGAAGTGTGTATTTCTGATTTTGGTGTCCAGCTCCCAGGAGCTGGGAAAGCTGCAGAGGAGTTGCTCGCCTGGTTGCAAACACAACCTGAGTGCAGTTATACCCCTGGACTTCTGCAAAGGGAAGTGCACTCAGGCCCTGGTCATGGGCAGAGCCATGATCTAAAGGGGAGAGGGATGTGAAATGGAGGGAAATGAGATAATCCATAAAAATGTGTCAGGATAAAAAAATCCCAAATTCACACTTATCTACCCTTTTGATAAAGAAACATACTGTTTTTAAAGCTAATGCAATAAGTCACTGCAGTTCACTGCCAGAAGCAACTTTTACCAGTTTGTTTTATGCCTTTAAAAATACTGTTTTATTGCATTTATTAAAAAAAGTAACAACACCCCCATTGTTTGTTGCCTAGCTCTTTAAGCATATGTACATGCTTGCTAAAATCAATGAGTGTTTTGCCTGCAATATAAAGTATTGTCTTCTATTATCATGCAAAGTGTTAAGAGAAATAGAGACAAACCTTTTACCTTCCCAAGAAATATCTCACTATTTTTTCTCACGAGGACATAAAATAGGAAATTTTCATCAGCAAATAATTTTACAACCATTAAATTTGATTAAAGACATTTCAGTAAATTGTTAGATGTGAGATTGCAATAAATAACTTTTTTTGAAGTATCAAAAAGTATCATTTTATTCATCTATTTTTAACTCTTACTCAAAGCAGGTACATTTTGGAAACATTTGACTAATTTTCTGTAGAGGCATACAAACTGTTTAACACCCCTCTTCCCTGGCTCTGTACATCAACATACTTTGTTATGTCCACTAACGTTGTAAATACTTCACAAAAATTTATTTTCAGTTAAAAAGAATGTGCATAATCTATTTATCTGTCCACATAATGTCTTTCAAAAACAGTGCTCTAAATACTGTGTCAAAAGACATACTGTGCTAAGAAGGATATCTAATAAATGAATGTTAAAAATAGATATATAGTTGGGAGTACAAAGCTTAGGAAAACATTGGTTGTATCAGTTGTGCTGTGTATGCACCAAGACACTAAGCCAGGTCAGTGCTGCATGGTAGGACAGCTTTCCCAAAGCAGGAGATGGTTGGGAAATCTCAGTACAGCAGTGACCCTAGATGGCTAAGAATTCAAGATATATAAGAGCAAAGTGACACGTGACATCCTTTCTGTTTCCACTGTGACATATATGAAAGAACGCCTTTTTAATGAATATCATAGATTTTTTTCCTTGTAAATTTATTTGCAGCTTTTAATTTAAAATATATAAAAAACTGTTGTCCTGGTTTCAGCTGTGACCAAGTTAACTTTCTACATAGTTATACAAAATGATGGATGATTTTCTAGACTGGCATTTGAAAGAAAGTGCTGTGAGGTTTCCTACTAATACTTAACAATACCAGCTTCTTACATATAGTGAACCTATATCCTCTAAGATGCATCTGTTTTGTAACAGGGAATTTAATGGAGTTGTTCTACAGATGATTTAGACTTATCATTCAACCATGATGTAACTCCATTAAATTATCTGGTTGCAATAAAGATACGTTATTCTCGCATATTCATTACCTACACCAAACAGCAATTTGATGAGCTCATTGTTTGTATCTGTCAAAGTCTTGTTAACTTAAACTTGGGAACTTAACTGAATAGTTCTAGTATCCAAGGGCAATAAGTTCCATGACTCAGACCTCCAAGCACTTCAAAGGAAATTCAGTCCTCTCTTCCCTATCAGTATCCTAAAAGTGAAAATGAACAGATGCTTAAAAATCGATGTCATCAACTGTGTTGCAGGTTTTCATGCTTGAGACATCGGGGAAACCAATGTTACTGAGATTAGGTGCCTCACTAGTTACTGAATGCAGATCACGTCTTCCAGAAGTACTCTCGTTCATATGTAGTATATACAGAGATACTTCTACATACATACACCTCAGCAAGAAAGGTATCTTCGGAGGGGATCATGTTCTATTTTGTATCTATGAGAGCATTCATCCTGATCTCTCCTTCATTCATCAGTGGCAGAACAATATGTAGTTGCAAATGGAAAAGGACACAGCATTTTTTTTAAAGTGCTGACAGATTTTATGTACTTTTTCAATAACTTTTTTCAACAAATTTTTTAGAAAAATAAAATAGTAACATTTCCCTTCCTTTAAATTCTACCAGCCAGTTTGCCAGCATGTAACTAAAACTATAATGCCTATCCTCTAAAGTGTCAAGTTATGTGAAGGAACTTCATGGATATTTTGAAACTCTTACCAATGTGATTTTTGCACCCTAACAATTTTTGCTCTACTAGCAAAGCATGCCACGGTCACATATANATTACTATTTTATTTTATGGTAGTTTGACTTTCTCCCTGCATTTGCCTGAAATATTTGACATGTGCAGAACAACCCCAAGTGGCTTTAATCAAGTTAGCTTTACACTTAGTCCAGTAGAAAGACAATAAAGGATAAGACATATTAGCAGAGTCATGCTTTTGATCCTGGGGTACGGCAAAGCATGCCACGGTCACATATATGAGAGGTATGTAAGCCTACAGTTGGCCCATCCACAAAGTACTTCAAAGCTGCTGGGTTTAAGGAAACTTTTTTGGGTTCCTGTCATTCTCTTACATTGTCATCACTGGAAAACACTCACATTTCCAGGCAGAAAAACCAGGTTAGTAAAAGCTGAGATTCTGATCACTAGATTCTAATTGAGACATGATAGCTGTGTCATACCTGTGCTCTGAGCTCATTTCAGTGCTAAGTCACACACATGAGTATAAACCAGTGGTTTTTTGCTCCCCTGCTTGCCTCGGCACTGATGGCCTATAAGCACCATTCTTGTAGTGAGATGCAGGAAAGAGAACGTTCTGTGTCACCTCCAGATGACATTAAAAGCTATCTTGGAGCTGGTGCTTTGATGCCATCTACTTCTGAAAATATACTTGTTAATGCATAGTCAAGTAACATCTTACTGTACACTACTGGTTTTGAAACGAAGATGCCCAGCACACTGTGTAAAGGCTCAGGACTGAGTTCACATGACCCTGCTGATATTTCCTTATTTGTATCAAGTAGCATTTTCAACAGAATTTGAATACAACTTTTTGCTAATGTAGACACAGCAAGCCATGTTTAAAACATGCTAGCTGAACTTCTGCAGCAAGGGAGGGGAGTTTAGAGTTAATCTACACAAGTTGCCTTACTTGGACCATATTTAAAACTGTTTGTTTAAATTTGCTAGCTAATGCATTTCCAAAGATAGTTTGTTTTTGCAGCCTGGACAACCTCTTATTCTTAAATTCATTCTCCAGGCCATCTGACACAGCTGGTATTTGCTGATATTTAGAAAACCCTGTTAAGGCATATTTACATATTCTTTCACATAAAGAGGTATGTTGAAATTTGTGGTTTTTTCTCTCTTTTCTGGAGAGGGTTTTGACTCCATTACAGGCCCTGACCCTATGTAATAACCAATACATTTTTGCACATGTTTAGATGACATAGTTCAGCTTCTATTTAAGTAAATGACAAAACTTCCATTGACAAACTAGGGAGAAGCTGGGTTTTACAGAGGTTAGGTTAATTTACTTTGCAAAACAAAGGAACAAATTAAATTTCCCAAACTAAACTAAAATAGACCACTGCTAAAGAACTCTGTTCCTGAAAACCTGTCATTGCTATTTAGAGACAAGACAATTATGAGGAAAAAAATTCATACAGCTTTACCAGCAAAGGTTTGTATGTACTTCCAAAGGTTAGGAGTCTGCATTTTCTAGTTTCAAACCTTTGCATTCCAGCTATTGTGCCAGTGGAAATGTTTAGTACTAAAGTCCCATCTAGTTGTTTAAAAACTGCAGGCTGAGCTAGCACATGATTGTATACCCTGTTTTGAATCTACAGAACTACATACCAAGCCAGTTTTGGCATGCTTTCCACAGTATTTAGTCAAATACAAGCATGCTTTGGATACATGGTAGTATTCATTTGTGCTTGTTTCCAATATATACTTTTCCAACCCTCACACTAGGAGAATTTTCAAGGGACTAGAATGAACAACAGAATTCACACTGATTTAAATGAAACAAGCTAAAGAAACCCCAAACAATGTACTCCTGCTAAATTAGATTAGTTGCTTTGTATAGAATTTTGCTTCATTTTTAAGGTTTTTTTTGCTGGAAACATTTAAAATACACTGCATGACATTATTATATTTCATTGTTCTATATTTTCTGTCATTGCATTCTTGTTGTGAATGTGAATGTAATAGTAAGACTTTTGGCCAAGTTCACATTAAAATATCACAACAGGAAATGGTTTTTAGAAAACCCTTCAGGACTGTGTCAGATTGTTTGAGAGGATACAGCTAGCAATTTATGCATATCATGGAAGGGCTCTTTTCCAAATACAGAACTCAGTGTGTTTCATATTTACAGCAGAGATATTTAGAACAGAAATTACTGTAAGGGAGCATAATTCATGGATTAAATGTAAATTTGCAGAGATAGTTTCTACTTTAAGAGGAACAATTTCGTTCATGAAATTAACTGTGGACAAAAATTGATAACATTTAGATTGCAGCCAGTACTTAAGAGCACTGTTTGTTGGCTGGGATGAAACTGGCAGCAAAAAAAAAAAAAATCCCCTGGATATCAGCTTGAAGGTTTTAAATTTCAGACCTAATGTACACAAGTTACACAGTGGATTTCTTTTTCCTTTTCTGTAATTTTTCCCATCTGTCCCATTTCATTAGAATCTGTAGTCCATAGTCAGTATGGATGTTAGGATGAGGCAAATGCACATCTAGACTGAAACACTTCAGCATGCACCAAAATCAAAGTGCTATTTTTTGGTTACCTGCCAATATAACACAGTGTTGAGCATGAAAGCCAAAAATCTTCAAAACACCTCAGCACCTTGCTCTCAGTAGGGTGCTAAGAACAGTGAAGAAGTGGCTGGTTTATATGTTGCTTATGTGGAAGGTAAATTATAATGAAAACCTAGCTCTAAGGTTGCCAGAGCCAATGGTCTTACACCCTGAGCTCTCTATCATGTGCTGCAGTCCTGAGCACAGAACAGAATCTGTTCCTGTTTAGCAGGGAAACACTGTCTACAAGTCATCCTACTTCCACAGAATTCTTTAAGTTTCTTTCTTTGTTTGATATCTCCTTCCTACATCTGAGATATGGCATCAAATGCATGAGTAACCTTTGGTTCAAAAGAGTTATGTCATCCTGGACTGTGTACCTGTAGAATCATTATTTTATAAACTTTCCTTTTTGTAAGTGTACTTGAGAAATAGCATCCCATTTAGGAAGCTAGATGCTTTGTTTTTTGTAAGCATGTTTTATGTTACAATTCCTTAGCAGATGAACTGGTGATGGATAAAAACTATGAATAAGGTAGATAAGCTATGGTTTTCTATACTGCTGGTTTCTGATATGTTCTCTATAGAAAAAAATCATGCCATGTGTGGCATAAATTGCTACAATATTGAATTTCAAGCAAGTTTCTAAAATAAAGATAATGCAAGACAATCATGTCCTTTGTGGCACTTCATAGTAACATAAAGAAAAACAAATGGAATGACAGGGTAGCATAATTTACATAAGACAAATTTCCCCTTCCTAGCACTCTCTGCCTAATATAAGGAGTATGAGGCACTGCTTGTTGTCTGTGGGCAAAGGTGGCAAAGCCGAATCTTTGTTTTAAAAACCAAACAGATGAAATTGCTATAAAGGAAGCCTTAACAAAGGAGTCTTTTCCCATGAACTCAATGGGAGCTTTGCCATTGACTCTAAAGGGCAAAGGATTGGTCCTTACTATGTATAATATAGTGCAGTTATTTAATTAGAAACAGATATCATGAATAAAAAACCTCACTGGGAAGGGTGTAGCAGTTTTTGCTAGGGATCTACTTACTACAATTTTCTGTGTCTAGCAGAAGTATTTCCCTTCAAAGGAACAAAAAGCCTCAGACTTCTGGGTATTCCAATAACACTTAAATAATGTAACTTTTTTTCAAGTTATTTAGTAATTGTACATTTCATTTCCAATCTGTCTTGGCAGTTTTCATAAGGACAAAGATAGTTGAGCTGAAGACATTTCAGTTTGCCTATTTGGAAGAAAGTGAAATGATCATTAACGATAGGAACTAGACTGACATTACTAGAAACTAGAGGCCATTTATTAACAGACTGATACTGTATCAGTCTAAGCTAAGGAGAAAATTTAGACTGGGGACGTATCTCTCAGTTACAAATCTTTACTGCTTGGGGGAACTACTTGTAACTGACCTCGTGTTTTCTTCAACTCTGCAAACAGACAGGCTTGTGTTGGTGGCAATGGGCAGATATTCCTTAAACACTTCAGATACCAGGGCTTTGCTAACTCACCTCATTTTGCCTGAGAGCTCAGGGAACAATCATACGGGCAGTCTGTCAGTAAGATTTGAAGTGTAGAAACCTTCAGGTAGGATAGGGAGGAGGAAACAGAGAGGATTGCCAAGCAGCTGTGGATGGCAACCTTTTCAACAGGCACAGCTGGGGCTGGACAAGTCAGACAGTAACTCCCTGTGTTGGCACACCTGTCTTGTTGTAGATGCATCTTCACCAGTTAACTGACATCACTTTGGAAAGACTCTAAGGGTCCTGCAAAAAACTGCTTTTCTTCTAGAAGTAAACCATCTACACAGAGAATTGTGCAACGGTAATTATAATGGCTGTATATACCTGTATAATATCAGCTGTTTACAAGATGTACTGCAACCAAGGGAAACTGTGTCATGGGTGTTATTGATTTTACTCAACCACCACTATTGGTGCTCCTGAAGAGATCATCTCTCTACTTATCTCTCTAAATCCTTGTCTCTGCCAGAAATTCTTGCTCTTCTTTCTCTTACCATTCTCTCAGTAGTACTTTCATTTAAATACACAAATACAGCTACTTACTTAAACATCACCTTCAGTGAATTCACCTAAAATTGTGGCCAAACAATGCCTCAAACTTTAAATCTTGTTACTTGGTTAGAGTAGTGCCCATCCCTTCCAGTGAGCTCCCTTTGGACTGAAACAAATACAGGAAACTTTCAGCTTTGCATGAACTCTCATCACAGTAATCTCTGAACTACTAGAGCTTAACAGATGTGGCTGGAATAGACTGATCAGCATTTTGTTCCACAAGTTACATTTTCCTATTTTGCAAAGATCACTTCAAACACTAGCTGCCATAAGCCACGGATTTAATTACAGAGGATGCATATGGAAGTAAACTGAAAAGGATAAATAGCTCAGTATATTAGATATTCATAATGATCTTCTCACACATTGAAATATCACTTGCAGAATGGATAGTGTAAGACCTGCTTATAAAATTCTTCAAATTAGAAAAAAAAACTAAGTATGGACGTTTTAAACTAATTCTAACATATAATATTATTTAATGTCTAAGATCCTTACAGAGGAGTAACTGTTTGATATCCTCACTAAAACACCCCAAAGTTTTAGAATTGCTGGCTTTCCAAAACACTTGACACCTAGAAAATTAGAGTGGCTTCACCTAAGTTCTCAGTCAGTGGAATAAGTATGTTCTGCTGATCAATATAAAATGAACCATTCACAACTTGGAGGGTTTTCTTACAACAATATGTAATAAAATAGCATCATTGGTTTATGAAACAAAACGTTGCTTTTAAATTGTTGTCTCATGGTATCCATACTATCAGCCAAAGTTAGTCTGTAGATACGTTGTGGACATTTAGGGGTATCTAGGGAAAGATATTAGTCATTAAACTCAATGGGAAATCACAACTACAACAACATTTCCTTTCAAGCCTCCAAATCCCTTTGCTAAGTGACGTAGCCGTGTGCCTCTATGTCCAGACTGAATAATCACCTTTTCGTGATCCTGACATGTTATTGATTATCACTAGATGGTGCTCTTATTCACAATCCCTAAAATCATAGGTAAGGGAATGTAAAGACAGTTACACCTTGGAGAAATTTTGGTTGCTAGCTTTAATGTTTTTTTACTGAAGCTGCTAAGTACTGTTCAGCTCAATACCTCCTGGACCAAATAATTTCAAAGTGCCTTCTAGATAAATATGTATATAAACCAAGGATGACATAATATCAAGTTAATCAAAATCATAATATCAAATTAATAATTCCAAATCTTCCCTTCATTTCTAATTATTTCCTGCATACAAATAGAACATAATCCCTTTAAGGAGGGCTCCATAAATTTGTACTAGGGTTTGANTCTCCCAGGTCCTGTATCCAATTCAAACCAAATTTTGAGCTATCTTAAAATGTTGCTTTCTCTAAATTCCTCATTATCCTGCTTTTCCTTTCTGTCCCCTTACTTGCAGTCATTACTTCATTCTGTAGTATTAGCTCTTCCAAAAAGAGATTAATTTACCAATCTGATGAAGAATTGACTCCCATGAAGTACACCAAAACCAAATCCAAGAACACATCCTTGAACAGTGAGGGTGCTGGAAATCTACCCAATTTTTGCAGCCTGAGCCCATTCTTACTCAAATAGTTTTAAATTAACAGATCACTACAGGTGTGATCCAACACATTTTTTCCATGATGGAATCTTTACTTGAAAGGCCCTGATCCATCTCCTCAATGTGCTACATTTTTAAGTCATTTTCCAAATGACTAGGATAATGTTACTGAGATTTCTGAATTCATGGCACAATTTCTGACTACAAAAAGGATTTTATTTTAAAAGCTCTTAGGTATTCTACAGAAGCAAAAAAAATTCCTAAGCTCTCAGAATTACAGTTTCCTTCCTCTATATTTACAGGAATAGGGAAATATAATCCAGTGAATCTAAATGTAGTGAGATGACCATGAATGCCTCTTTTTCTATACTGGCAAGAACAGTACAAAGGGTGTGATAATTAAGCCTGAGGAGATAGTTCTCTTTGTGGTCATTGTGTTTTAGTGTTACCGTGTGAACAAACAGAGCACTGAAATGCATTGCCCGAGAACAATGGTGCCCAGCCCCGTACCAGCCTTCTGGGTCAGTCACTGGTTTGCTTCCAGGCCTAATTTGCATTAGAGGCACAGAAAAGTTGCAGAGACTGGGAATTAGCACAAATTGTTATTGGGTGCCAATTGAGTCAAGCGAAAAATAAAGATGCATTGGCCTGTCAAATCAGACTTGAATTCAGGCCTTCTGGATGCCTGTATCAGCCAGCTCGGAAGAATTAAACCCTGGCACAGTTCATCAGCTGCTGAGTCCTGGGATAAAAATAGAGACGCAGCAATGAGACCGTGTTTTAGCACAATCTTATCTGGAACTGAACAGGGTGGGAAGGAACATTTCCTTTTATGAAAAATATTTACTTTTCAGGTGTTCTAAGCACAAGTACAGCAATCGAGCTCACCTAAACCAAATCTTTCTCCAATACCTTTTACTGCTCTAGATCTAAGCATTTTTTTAAAGGCTGGATAATATTCATTGTTCCATGCTCCATGTTTATGTGCATCAAGAACAAGGGACACAATTTATTTCAATGACTGGATCAATCATGCTGTGACAGTCATAAGCTATAGGAGTTACCTATTGCCTCAGTCCTATTCAGCGCCTCTTGCTTGTCTGTTATCCAACTAAAAAGCTGCTTCTAGCAGGTTTGCACCAGATCATTATGAGTAAGCCTGCAAATGGGACTTGTGCAGTCTGGCATCAACAGTTTCCAATAAGTATAATATTTTTAGTAACCCACAGATTGTGGGACTGAGTTTAATATCTGGAGAAGATGTTTGGTCCACAGATGGACAAAATACCATGCGAATAGGTTTCTTTGTGATTGTCAAACCCTTTTGTATTGTAGCATGCTTGTATAGTTTCCTCCTTACTNTTGGCCCAAGTGAGTTTAGTTTCATTTAAAAGCTTCCCCAAACTTTTTTGATTTCTTTAGATTTACATTTGTAAGATACTCTCAGGCCAGGTGATATTTACATGTGCCCAGGTTTCATTTTCACTATTTCACTTGCCTCCTTGAGGCCTTGTATACCTCTAGTTTCTCTGTTATTTTAAAACAACTGCTGACAATCTAAACTAGTATCTCAAATACAGATCCTGCCACAACTGTACTTGACCGGTCAGAAATATATCTGACTGCTTTGCTTGGACTGAGCACACAGCTAAGGAGTATTAAAGGCAAGATCCTTCCAGCCGTAGGCCCCAACCCCATCCTTCAGCTCACTGGTTACTGTGAAGCAAGTACATGGCTGTCAGATCTGCTGAGGCTCTCCGTGTTGGAGCACCCCTTCCACCTCCGGACCCCTCTGCTTTTTAATGAAGAAAGCTTTGCTGTACTCCTGTGGTGTCAGTCACGGATAAACACTTTCACATCTATGCAACATGTGTGCAATACGGTGGGGTGGGGGGTGCGCAGAGAGGTTGGACTCAGTCTTCTCTTTCTTCTCACAGACTACAGTAACCTCTGGCACCATGGCTTCTTTCAGGCACAGAGGATGAGACAATGTTTACTTCAACATGCAGATTTCTGGTTTCTTTCACGCAAAAAGAAAAGCACTAGAAGCCATTCCCTTCTGATACAGTGATATTAAAATGCTCTTGCTGTGTGTTTTCTTTAAATTAATTATTAGGCTTAGGTTAATAAGAAAAAAGGTAAGTTTCAGGGCACAATAACAAAGAGAAAAGGAAACTGGACACTGATTCTGACACTGAATTTAATTTATGAAGGTGTTGACCTGTTTAGACTATGCAAACCTTAAAAAGTGTGCTTCCCAGAGAAACCTGAGAAGATACTAGTGCATTGTGTAACAGGACCTTTCCCTCAAAATTACATTAGTAAGAGAGGTGTCAGCAAAGTTATGTCTTCTGAGGCAATCTGAGTCAGTTTATCTTCTTTTAGGTGAAAGAGAGCACTGTACATTTCTAGATTCCCATTCAGTTGCTTAAAATGGCACTCTTGGTCTTCAGTTGATTTTTAAATTACTTTTTACATCACCCATATGCTGAAATTTGTGTCTGACTGTAAAGGTTCCTTAAAGAGACAGCTACAAATAGTGCCATGAGATCAGGAGTTACACCACCCATCAATTTCTAACATACAAAGTAATGTGCATAGTAGGGAAGCACTTGCTCAGCAAACAAATACAAAATTACAGAACTGATCCACTTAAATGTCTTTTTAGTTTCTAGCTGTGCCTTCACAAGTTCCTTCTAGCCTCTACTCCATTTGCTTGGTGCTTGGCATTTGGAAGACTGCCGCAGATCAAGGCTGACTTTGCCATTACCAAAGGTTTCCTGACACTCCTTAGCACACAATCCTTCATTAATACCATTCTGTCATATTGTCACATGTTCCTTCAGATTATTTTTCCTTTCACGAATAAGCTCTGAAAGCAGCACAATGCATATGAGAGGAGAAGACAGAGTGACTTCCATTTCCTTTTCTGCTTGTGTCTCATCTTTTTAAGATAGTATTTGACCTTTGTTGGAAGTTGGAGCACTTTCCATAGATCTAAAAGGAAATACTACATGGAGGATTTTGGTTTTGTAGCTGACAATGCCTTAATTTCAGAAGTACGTACAAAAAGTGCCTCAACTCTGTACAAGATAGGTTTTTTTGCTTTCTTATGTAGTAAAGGCAGTGCTCACTTTGAAAACCAAGTTATGAAGATCTGGCACACTTTTGGATTCATACACACTAAGTTTACTTGGAGGTTCCATATGGCCATAAAAGTACAACTGAGTTAGATGCATAATTTAATAGTGGAAAAATATGCAAGATATCTTGTAGCAAAGTTGGAGCAACAGTAGCCACACAAAATGAAAAGAAATGCTGTTGTCCTAAACTAATATAACTAGGGCTGTCAACAAACTTTCTATGACTATGTTGGGGTGAAATATTCTGAATGACAAGTATATTTTTATAAAAATTACATCTATGCTAAAACTAAAAACTGTGCATCAAACTTAAATAATGCCACTTCAGATTGTGATCTCATTTTTCACAGCCCTTCCTTGACAAAACCAGAGTGTTGCAGAAAGTTAATGCCGTGCGTTCAGTACGCGGCCGTGTCCCTGCTGAGTCAGCCCCTGAGTAATCCTAGCAGGAAATGTGCACCTGGGGGTTCTGATGACCTGCAGTAATTGAACTTTTTAAAAATCCATTTGTAGGAGAGAGACTACTTTTAGTGTGCCAACCAAACTCCAACTTATGCCTATGATCTGATTACAGTAGTTACCCTGTGTCCCTTTCCTCTTTGAAAGTTTTATTAGGAAAATATTGCTTTACCTGCTAAAAGGCACACACATAGTGGTGCTCTTGGTATAGGGTTCTTGCATTTCATGCATGTGTGGACTACAGCCTTCTGTGTATATAACAGCATCCTTGAGTTGGCCAACACATCTTAAAGCTGGCACAGATTTTGACCTAAGGTCATTAAAGAACTTTAGAATCTATCTGGGATGAGAGATGCCACATTATGATTGGGTTAGGACATAATAATACTTCAGAGGGAGATAATTAAATAAAAGCATAGAAAATGTATGCCAAATATCTGCTTGAAACAATACTCCAGTTTATTTTTGTTAAATTTGTTAAAAATAATATTAAAAAACATTGGTCTATT
>VZTO01027163.1:0-20260 GCA_013400615.1 Syrrhaptes paradoxus
TTTAAAGACCTATCAATAAGTCCATAATAACCATAAGTTGCCTCTGCTCTTGCTCCAGGGGACCGAGGTAGGCTTTTCTGTGCGACAGGGCCTCAGCTCAGCTTGGAGGCATGATTATAAGAGGTGAGCCCAGTTTGTGAAGCAGAGCTGACATCCTCTCTGCTGAACACTCCCACATGTGTAGGTTGGGCATACTTTCTATTATGGAAGGCTGCAGAGGTCAGCTGTCAGTTTGGGGTACTGCAGGGACAGGACTTGGCCATGTGTCATGTATAGTTCTTTAATGAATCAACACCTTTGAGTGAAAGAATATTTAATGGAAAATTCTCCAACTGCAAGGTGCTTAGAACCACGGTAGTGGGAGATGTGAAGAGCACTGGAGGATTCTTGTCTGTGGAAAAGATACCCAATGGCTAAAGTCAAGGCAACACAAAGTTCACATTGGAAATAGGATGTGATTTTTTTAAGATTTAATTAACTATTCAGACAGATTGCCAGGAGGTGTAGAAGATTTTTTTCCATTGTTTTTAAGTTTTTAAATGAAGACTGGATGTCTTTGTAGAACATACACTCTAATCCAAATGTGAATTGTTGGGATCAATGCAAGAATTACTGGATGAACTTCTCTGGCCCTTGCTATGCTGCATGTCAGACTAGATGATGCTAACAATCACTTCTGGACATAAAAATTATGAGGAGTAGAAAATCATAAGTTTGAGAAGAATAAAATGGTAAGAAATTAACTCCATAACAGAAATATTTTTGCAACATAAACTTCTCTTTTACTTCTGTTGCATTATTTCACATTCTTAATGAAAGCAACACATTTATAGTTGTATTTTCAGATTAAAAAAACAGCTGAGAAACTAAAAGAAGGAAAAATCAATGTAGGTCAAAACTGAGGTAACTGACTCCCAATAAAAGTCTGCCTGCCTGTGTTAGTTTGCTACTCAGTTTTTCTATGGAGGTGCAACTTCCTGCAGCCATTGCTTATACTTAACTCACTTGATTTTTAAAGATTTTCCCATTTCAGGCATGATAGAATTGAATAGGTAGTTGTCTGTGCCTTTTTTGATAGGTCAATGGTATTTGTATTTAACCCTCTCTGTCAGCTGTTTTGCAGAATTCAAAGTAGGCTTTTGAAAGCTCTCCGTGTTGGCCCAACAGTCCTGTGAAGAAACCCCTGACTTCAAGGGAAACACAGTTAGGTCCTGTGATCTTGCATTTGTTTGGCATCATAAAAAAAATCTCTGAAAGTGAGTGGGAGATAGAGGCTAGGGCAAATACAACTCCTGTGTGACCAGCTAAACCGCTGACTTTATGTAGCACAAGTCCCCTGGAGCAACGTGTGTATATGGAAATGAGCAAAGCCAGAATTCATGTAATGGACAACCTTCTTGCTTACTGTTTTTTTTTCTGAAAGTTGACAAAGAAGGGAATGGAAGTGAAAGCTAGTTTAATAGCAGTTGTAAAAGTATTTTTTGGGTTTTTTTTAACAAAAAGAGGGTGTAGAAGCCCCATATTGCTAATCTTTTCCTTGTCTTCGCTCAAAGATAATTCGTGAGGAGGGGCTTGATATGCCTGGAGCTGAATCATGTCATGTGGTTTTACTTTATTTTGAAAGATGGAAATTTCTGACCTTTCTGTTTCTTTTTTGGATGAGGTGAAGGAATAAATTCTGGGTTTGCCACATTTCTTCTCATTGAGCTTTTCAAGACTTGCTTCCCTATCCTGACAGAGACCTGTCCCAAGACAGGTTCCTCTCTGAGATGTTTTCAGTGAGAAACTGTCTGGGCTGCTCACTTACTCCTTAACCAGGAAAAGAAGGCCCATTTTCCAAAACTGTTCCACAGTAAGAGAGTCATGAAGAGAACTAGATACTTCTTGGATGTGAATCATATGGGCCATTTTCAGCTACTACATTAGAATGAGGTAGAATGTAACTTAGAGAAATTTCTCTACAAGGGACTATAGACTACTTTATAGCTCAGCTATAAATGTCTGCATTGTATTTACCTGGCATTGGCTATCGAACATTAACGAGGAATACACATGAAAGAATAGAGGAGAAAACAGGAGGTAATATTTTCCAAAAATACTTAATAAGGAAAGACAAATGCTTACAAAGCAAAAGTCGTGTGGGAATTCATAGCAAAGGGAAAATAGGAAAGGGGAGAAAGAAGAAATGTAAAGAGGGCAAAAAAAGAAAGGATTTATCTCTTTGCCTTTGCTGGGGCCAGGATGGAGAAAACAAAGGTGGTTATGTGTTTTCTTGTAACTGCAGTATTTGAAGTCTGGCCAAAAGAGGAAGGAGACTGCTTGTTTTATGCTGAATATAACCCAGTGGTAGGGCTTGCAAAACTGTTGAATGTTGAAATCTTATGACACCATTTTACTCAGCTGAGTGCCTTCTTTGATAGTGCCCAAGCATACACTAATGTAACAAGCATTTATATCATAGCATCCAGCATGTTATATTTTCCTCTTCACTTTGCCCTGCATTTCTCTGGGAAACAGCCTATGTCTCTGTACAGCCAAGGGGAGAGTATGAGAAGAGATGGTTATTTTGGGCACTTGCATACCAATACAATGAAATAACAAGAGGGACACCCCAACCCCTCCCATCCCCCACGTTCAGCTTTAAGCTGCAGGCTTGCCTATCTGTACACAGCAGCCCTAGACTTGGAGTCAGAGTGGATACATCTGCTCTAGGGATTTGGGATAGTGCCAAAAGCACTCCTGATGCTGGAATTTAGAAGGTGGTCCCTGGCAGAATTTCAACCCAGAATGACTGATTTTCTCTCAAACAATTTTTGAACACTTTCTTTGCTTTCAGGTCCAAGTGCTCTTTAACCATCAATCAGCTGTGAATATTTTCTCTCCCAGTTTTTCTGAGATCCCCATATCTAGGCTGTGTATAGTGTTTCCTTGCAGGTTTCTGTAACAACTGTGCTTTCTTTTCTGTTTCACAGACTTTCAAACCTCCTCAGAATCAGAACAAATTCCTCAGCCTTGGAAGCACCCCTTTGTTTGGACTGTTGCACATATTGTCAGTGCGTGTCTATTGATTCAACATCTCAGTGGACAAAAGGACCATCCTGGCTTCTTACACTTGCTTTTAAATGAAAGTTGTCAATTAGGCCCTTCAGTTTCAAAGAAGCTGAAGCTGACCAAACAAGCTGGTACCTATTCATTCACACAAAGGAGAAGAAATCAGAAAAAGTAAATACTGCATATTAAATCTCCTTGTCTATGAAATCCAAACAGTTACCAAAATATGCTAGTTGTCTCTACATGTCAAATACTGTCTAAATTGTTAATTCCAGGAGCTAAAGTGTGTATTCATGCCACCATTGTCTCAGTTGCAGTTGAACACTGCAATGACTTTTAATCTGCTTGCTTTCTTCCCTCTCTTGTTCCTTGACCCCGGACCAGTCAAAATAACTTACTTTATCTGCTATTCTGATTGTGTAGTTCAGCTCTTTGAATGTCTTCTCTAATTCCTCTTGTTTTATTTATTTCCTATTCTGTAATTTTTCCCTTCACATCTTCAGCCAAATGGACATCTTTGTCTTCTCTTTTCAAAACCTCTTTAACCTCTTATTGCTCTGTTGGATCCTGTTTCAGGGTCAGAGATGACCCTGAAAAAAAAGATTCTGACTGTATTTAGCTGGGAACTGGAGTTAGTCCTCTACACACCTGCATTACATTTCTTAAATGTGTGTCTTAGTGCCTTTTTTACATTTGCACCAGCACATGGAATACCATGTCCCTCCATGGCAAGACGTTTTTTGTGCATTGGGGCTCCCTGGATTTTACAGAGCTGATTCAAATATCCAAAGCCTGTCTATGATTCAAGGGAAAAACAAGATATGCAGAAGAAGAATTGCTGGAAACTGCCGCACTGACTGGAAAACCAGGTAGGTGGTCAAGAATGTAGCCTGGCTTTAAGTCCCGTGTTTTTTGGTGGTCAAGCATGGAACCATGTCCTGAAAAGAGAGGCAATGAGTCATTCTAACATGACTCTCTAGGGAGCTCCTCTAAGATTCTGAAATACCAGTTTCCAAGGCTGTATCCTGGTCGATTTCCATCTGAGTCTTGAACCCACATCTCCTACAGCTCAGGAAATGTCCTAATTCACCACTTATATCTGTTTTTTGGTGCATTGCTCTCCATCTATCCTGCTGAAGACCCAACACAGCTGTAGCATCAAATTAAACTGGGTGGAAGCACTCACCAACCTAGGTAAGCTCTGGATCTGAAGCAGAGAAACTCATAGAAGAGACCAGTATGTTTTTAGCAAAACAGTTTTTGGGACAAAAATGCACTGTTTTGTTAACATGTTTTCTTGGAAAAAGCAGGATATATACCTGAGTGTGGTTAGTGGTTCAGACACTGGTGACCTGCACNTTTTTTGAAAAAAAAAGACAACAAACAACCCTCTAATGTGAGAATGAAGTAGATTAACAATTTTCCTGTTTGGTGTGAAATACAATGCATGTTTTTAGCCAGCCCTGTTTCATGGCTGTTCCAATAATCTGTCTCATGTGCAGATTTTCTTGTAAAATATGTCGCTGCACTATTTCACATTCTAGTTCTTTGAACAGTATAATGACACTCCCCAGTCTGTTATGAAATCCATGAACTTCTCAGCCACATTTCCTATTATGCAGGCAGCAAAGAAGTAAGGTTCCAATCTACAACCCTTTTGAGTCCTACTGCAATGATTTCTGAAAGGGCTTCTGGATTTGTGTGTCCTCGTAGGAGGAGTGGCTGAGCTGGTGTGGCTCTCTGGAGGCTCCACATTGTCCAGCAACCCATCACAAACCAGAGGCAGCCCTAAATGCCTCAAGGGAAAGGTACGAAGAACGCTGTGTCAGGCATGTCTAAATTAATCCACACCCCCCTTCTCCAATATTAAAAAAAAAAAAGTTGAATCCTTGAAGCAGGAAGGTTGTTAGTTTTTCTCTGAAATTGCTGCCTTTTAAATGTTGTTGAGCATTTTTAAATGCAAAGAGGTGCCTAACGTTCTACTGAGTCCTGCTGGATTCACTATGTTATGTGGTTGGGCTTTTCATATGTTAATTATGTGAAAGTGTGTGTCCTTTTGTATAAATTTTAAATCTTACATGCTTAAATTTTGTGAAATATCTCTTTGTTCTTGCATTATGATAAAGGGGGAGCGGCTAAAAGTACCTCATCTATCTTTTCTGTCCTGCTCCTTATTTCCTCTACTTTTCATCATTTCCTCTTTTATTCATTTCCTCTTTATTCATTTCATCTCATCTCTTCGGTAAACAGTCCAATTCTGTTCCATTTTGTTGCATTTCTGAGGTTTTCCGTGTCCCTAATTATTCTCCTCACCAATCTCCAAACTCTTTTTCTATCTGCTCTATCCTTTTTTGACATTTTAGGTGCAAATTGTTGCAGGTGCAATTTAGATCACTTAGATGTCCAAGTCCCTGACTTATGGATGCAATCAGGGACACAGACATCTAAGTAACTAGATTGCAGACACAAATAATTATGTTGCAAAATGTGCCTGCAAGTTTTGTGCCCATGAGAAATGGTTAAAGCTAGACTAAAGATCACAGCCTTAATCTCAAGCAAAATACCCCCATCACTCTATAAAAGAGAAAAGGACCCCCCCTCATTTGAACAAAGTACTATCACAGAAAAAAAAATTCTTTAAACTCTTCCTATATAGAGCTATATCATAAGTGTAATAATGAGTAGAATAATCAGCCAGTAAGACAGGCAACAGCACCACAGTATCTGAGGACCTTACTGGGAGAGAAAAGCAGTGTGCATTGAGCTTCCATGATAACCAGTGTTTATAATTTGCATGAAACTTGAGTTTGTGTCCTTAGTGGCACTGAAACATTTCTTCCATTTATTCCACAAGAAGAAGGTCTAAGAGACTTTGTCCATGTCCATGATCCAACATTTTAGAAAACTCAGTCTTATATTATTGAAATATATTTTGAACAAGATTTTATCATTACTTGCCATTACGAATTAAATGTCTTTCTAGGATGAGAATTCAGGAGACTGTAAAATTGAGGTCATGTTGTTTCATGGTGCTGGTGGAAAAGTTGGAGTGAGAGCTGGTTTAAAAAAAAAATATATATATTTGAACCAGAACTTTATTTCCTATAATTTCTTTATCGCTTGAATCAGTTTTCATTGGTAGCTGAAAAAAATGTAGATCCTCTTTCAAATTTATGAGGAGTAGTTTTCATGGCTTTCTGATATCTATTCTCAAAGGAAAAAATATTTTTGTCTTTGAAAACCACAGATTTCTAGTATTCAAAATTAATGACACATTAAATATTGGAAAAATTTCTGTTCCATTCCTTCTCATTAAACTTTCTTATTACAACTAGATTGAAGAAGAAAGCAAAAGATACTTAATAAATAGCAATATATAACTACTTAAAGTAAGATCTGAGTATATTCTAGAACTAGACATAGTGGTAAGCTTCATTTTTAGTCTGTAAACATACATAAATTTCAAAATATTCTGGACCTGTAGTGCTACCTCTCCTATGGACTGTGAGCAGTGGAAGAGGAGAGGAAAGCTGACAGTGTGAATGTATAATAGTGTCTGGGCAATTTCAGCCAGCTTTTTCTTCCTGTCCTCCCAAATTCTGTTTCAATTTCTGGTGCATTTCAGCCCTGTGTGTGCTCCAGTTCCATTGTCTGCCTTCTTTGCTCTGCTAGTCAGCATTCCCAACTAGTGCCTTTTTGTAATTTTATGAGGCTGAGGTTGGACAGATTGTATTGCCAGACCTTAGTATGGGCAACACAAAAATAAGTCAATATCCATTATGAAATAAGCTTCAAATCTCACCAAGCCTGCCTGTAGCAGAAGACATTCCTTTTCACAAGGGAGATTATGTTCTCAATAATATTTCTCACTTAGCTAAATGCCGTATTATGTACTAATGGGTCCACATTTCAGATAACCATGAAGAATTATTTATCCTCAACTGTGCTCCTCATTACTCACATAAGAGGACTTATGCATGGAGGAATCACTTAACTTTAATTAGATGGGCCATATTAAGTCCCTGAAAATAAGCATTCCATCTAGAATTGCTTAAATATTTAATCAGCTCGTAATCAGAAATCCTGTTTGGATAGGCACCCATGATCCTATCTTCTTCTCACTGAAGACAATGAGAAAACTCCAAGTAATTTAAAAGGGAGCAGGAACAAACTCAGTGCAAAAGCATAGGATTTATTAAATTAAAACCACCGAGCTCACAGAAAGGAAGAAAAACTGCACAGGCATTTCTTTCAATAAATTTTCAGAGAGTAATATCTCTCTGGAATTAAGCCAAATTGATTAGTTAAGCTATCTGGTATGACTTTGAAGTTAGGCAGGAGAAGTACCTGAGGGGCTGAAGCTGATGCAACAACCTCTGAGACTTGCAGCTGATGCTTGTTGTTGCTTGATTCAGCATTTCTCCCTACTCAGAACTCTGGTGGTTTAAGCTACTCTGCATGACTGCTTAGTAGCAGAGTGATGAATGTAAAGACACCTCCTTTTCCAGAGGTGGAGCAGAGGAGAAACATCATTAGTGTCACAAGATCAGGACCCAACAACTTGGAAAGCAGCGAGTATCAGCCTTAGCAATCATTTCCTGGTTGAAATGGATACAGCTGTGTGGGTGCCTTGCCTCACCTCCCAATCAATTTTTAAAATCCCATTAACAATGACCATAGCTATGATTCTGATTCACTTGGAGAGGCCATAGGAGTTCAGGAGCTGAGGACACGGGTGATATGCTGCTGGCCAACAGGTTTTTGACATCCAGTAGAATGAAGTCACCTGCAGTATCGGCTGCCCAATACTTTAATGCTCTAATACAGTTACTTCCTTGATTCTCACTTGCATCAACTAGGGAAACACCTCTCGGCAAAAATATAGTTCATGCTTATGGTGAAGGCAGCACACAGCTCAGTGTCATTTGGGATCTTGTGCCTGATCCTTTTTTCTCAATTTTTAATTTATGTCTCCTATGTCCTTCATGCAAAGAGGTCTATTCTCTTATCAGCTGCCCCTTCAAAGAATTAAGCACTGGCTATTGACAGTGTGGAGGTTTCCTTCTATGTCTGTCCTGTTCTGGGGACTTTCAGACCATTTAAAAAATCTCCCTCTGTTCTTGTCTCCAGGCTGCAGAGCAGCCTGCCTGTGTTGCACATGTTTGGTCCTTAGTTCCCCCACAGGCCTTATCTTGTAAACCTCAGATCTGTCTCAGGGGCTGCAGTCCAATTTGTTTGAATGTCTTCTAGTNCACCTGCAAAGAGACATATCTTTTCTACAAACTCAGGCAGGTGATGTGGTTTCCTTGCTTGTTAGATCTAGTCATAATTTTGATCAAGACTGGCCATGGCAACTTCTAAGAGTCCAGAACATTTTTTTTCTATATTGATTTATGGGAATCAGAATGTCACTTTATTTCAGTATTCCTTGTAATGACTTTGAGACATCATGTGAAGAACATGTGCTAACACTTTGCTGTTGTTAAGCTATCATTCTAAAACTTTGCTATAGCATTGGCCTGACAGGAAAAGGTTGTTAGATTACTGATGTAGTGTCCATTGGATGGTCTAATATCAATCCTGACCGGCAGCTTGTTGATCTAACACAACCTTTTAAAGAAAACATACCTTTTGGCTTAGCTGTGGCTAAGCTTGGCTTAGCTTTTAATAACACTCTTCCTAAGTTTAGAACACTTTTACATGGCACTTCCTAAAGTTAAATTGGAGGGATGTTTGATAACTCTTTTAAATACTACTAGTGGATGGCAGTGAAACCTCTGCTATACATTTGTGTCAATAGATAGATATTGATGATTATTCTAATGAACAAACATCATCTGAATTTTCTGTGAAACTGTGAAAAATAACAAACCACACAATACACGTGAAATCTGAAACACAACTCTATACATTCTGTTTTGCTTTAAAAGATCCTTATTACATTAATTTGCATTTCCCTGTCTGCTACAGTACCAATAACTTGCTGAAGGTGATGAGGTGGATCAGATTTCTTTATTGCTGTGTTCATATTTTGCGTCTGGAAGAAAGCAAATGTCCCTCTCATCTTCAAGAAGAGAAAGGAGGAGGATCTGAGGAACTACAGACTGGTCAGCTTCACCTTGGTCACTGGGTAGGTCATGGAGAAAATAATACTGGAAGCCATTTTGAAACATATAAGGGACAAGAAGATGACTAGGAGTAGTCAGCATGGATTTATGAAGAGGAAGTAATGCTTGACCAACCAGATAGCCTTCTGTGATGAAACGAGTAGGAGGAAAGTAGTAGTAGGAGTTGCTCATCTTGAGTTTAGCAAGGCTTTCAATGCTGTGTCCCGTAACAAAGACAAATTGATGAAGTATGGACTAGAGAAACAGACAGTGGGGTGGACTGATTCTCCTTCCTGATTCCTACTCACGCAAACAGCTAGTGTCTTTAAGCCATGGTCTGTGTTATGTGGAGAGATCATGAGGCATCTGTCAGTCTGTAAGTTTGAATGGCCCTGGAAGAGCAGTCACAGTGTAGAAGTTCCCTCACATGACATCGAAGGTAGCAGTAAGCCAAGGGTACCTGGATAAGAAGCCTGTGTTGTTGGTATTTTGGAGGCACAGTGCCCCTTAGACTTCCTTAGTTCAAGGCACCTGTTTGTCCAGAGTCCCATGTATCCTCTGTGATCATATCTGTTTTCACAGTACTTTCAAATGAGGTAATGCATGGTAGATATTTCACTCGAACATGGACTTCTGTCTTTTGTGTGCTATTGGAAAGCATTAAGGATTAAATTGGTTTAATGTTTAACAGCAGAAGAATTAATCTCAGTTATTTTCTTGTATCATTGTCTAAGCTCAATACCTGGACCAGAAGCTTGCCATTTAACATCACAAATGCAGCTTTATTTTTCACAGCAAGTTATTTTAATACCATTTTTAAGAGATAGCCAATAGACTCACCCAAGAAAAGCATGATGTGAGATTTGGCTTCTTGTTCTTTAGAGAGACCCTATTCCTTCATTCCAGCTATCTGTGGTTTAGCACATGCTTTTATACATACACAGCATAGAAACAAAAGTCTAGAATAGGTCAGAATAATTTTGTCCTAGCAATGTGTATTTTCCCCTGTGACCATAAAATAGGTAAGAATGGAAACCTACATTGTAGGCTTCTATATTTTATTGAGGTAATTTCCCTCCTACCTCATTTTCCCCTTTAATGGCTATTCCACTCTGAGGACGAAACCTCTTTCTATGTTTTCTATTCTTCCAAATGGCTTGAAAAACCTGACTGTACATTTCCTTGTGTTTCAAACATAGTCAATATTTCTAACAACCTTATGAAAAGCAGGTGGGATTATGATGGATATGTGGCTGAGTTGCAGGAAGAGCTATGTGGAAAACAGAGTTAAAATTATTTCTCCAACATACAAGTGTAATTTTACATGTAACCACTTATTTATCAAATCTTAAAATAATTTAATTATATTAATTATTTTTGTATCTTAACTCTGCCATCTGCTTAGGCATTTTTGCTTAGCAGTTTCATTGTGTTTCCTACCCAAAAAGCTTGTAATTTCTTTGTGGTTTTTTTTCTTTCTTTACATATTACAGAATCATAGAATCATACTATCATAGAATGGTTAAGGTTGGAAGGGACCTTAAAGATCACTGAGTTCCAACCCCCCTGCCATGGGCAGGGACACCCTCCACTAGACCAGGTTGCTCAAAGCCTCATCCAACTTGGCCTTGAACATCTCCAGGGATGGGGCATCCACAACTTCCCTGGGTAACCTGTTCCAGTGCCTCACCACTCTCACAGTGAAAACTTTCTTCCTAATGTCTAATCTAAGTCTGCCCTCTTTCAGCGTATAACCGTTACCTCTTGTCCTGTCACTACACAGAGGCAAGATGCCTAACAGCTTGAGGCCTTCACAAAGCACAGGACCTCTTGAGTCCTTGTTTCCTCATCTCCTCTCTGTGAAGTGGGAAGTCATAGTCCCCCATTTTTGGTCTTAGTCCGCTTCTCTTCCCTTCTCTTTAGTATTTGCAGACTCTTTGAGGTCTGCTACTACTCTGCTCACTCTGTTCTTCTTACCACTACCTGGTGTTGGTTGCTAACTGGCACCTCACCAGGCTCTTTGGTTCTTACCCATGCTTTTGTGGTGCAAGGACAAGGTCATACACAAAGCTTTCCTACGTCTTGCTCTACATAGATTTCATGGCCATTCAGATGTCAATGCAAACTTCATAAAAATCCATTTGGTCACAAAGGCTTCATAACCATATATTGGTGCTCTCAGAAATAAAGTTATTTTGTAAATGTCTTACAAAGACCCATGAACTAAACTCAACTTTTTTTTTTTTTTTTTTTATCAGAGGTAACTTGGACTTTTGTAATCACCCTTCCTCGGAATGTTGGAAGAAATGCTTTCAAACATTCATATCATTTGAATCTGTCTTGTATTCAGTAAGTTTTCTAATGAAAATTTATGAAGGGCTTTTCCTAGAGCCCTTAACAGCAGAAGCCTGCAATTTACAGTAATATCAGAAAATCTAGGACCTGCAATTTTATGGGTTCCAGTGTGAACTTGTGAGAGACTGCTGTGGTTGTTAACCTTTTTTATGAGTACTGGCTAAGCTTTGAAAACCTGGTCCTATCCAGCCAAGGTGTGAGCCTCTGTGCTTCATTCCTCTCCCGTCAATTAGGAGTCAATTTGCTTTAGACTTCCTGTATATCCAGGGACAAGAGGGAGACAGCATGAATGGTGGCTAAGCCCACTATATCTAAAACACCTTTTATAGGACCTTCTTTTCTTCGTTGGTGGTGTGGAGACAGTCGTGTCCATGTGCCTAACCTGGACAGCTCGGTCAGGTGGGATGAATTTTTGTGCTCTCCAAAATAATTTGGTATTTTTGTGTCTGGCTATCTAATGAAGAAGGCAACGAGAAGCTTGCCACACTCTGGTGCTTTACTCAGTCCAAGGGGGCTGTGTTGCATGCAGGATATGTCTGGACAGTACTGTGACCATTCCAGCTCTCAGGGTCTGACCTGCCTGTGCTTAAACCTCCTTCATGATAATATGGCTTGCTGCTGTACTTGAGGCTGGCTATCATTTTACAGAATGACAGATTGCTAGGGTTGCTGCTTCCTGTCGCTTCCTCCTCTCTTCCTGTTGCTGACACGTCTCTTCTGCAATGGTTTCCTCATTTTTAGGAGTCTCCAGGCTGGGTAAGAGGCAGGTGCTGCAATCCTCTCCCTTCTGTAGGGACCTTCTTCAATAGTAACCCTGGTCTGACTGAGCATGTTAAGGGTTTTCAGTGGAGAAACATTTAAGCAGTGGATCCTGTGGTTTGGTTTAGGTATGAAGGAGGCCCTGATCTGCTTGAAACTGTTGTAGGTGTGCAGTTTCTTCTTTTGTTGCTATGAAAAAACAACTCAGTGATGGAATATAGGTGCCTTGATATGCAAGCAATGGCAGAATAGAATTTCATATTAGACAGAGCACCGAAATTCATCCCTAGCTGTATGTCAGTCTTGTTTTGGCTCTGGTCCTCCAGCTCTTTACTGCATTGGGCCCTTAGTGAATGTTGCTTTTTTTTTTTTTTAATACCAATTCAGGGTTTTTTTGTGTTGGAAAAGGTAGGGTTTATGTTTTTTCCTGTAAATCATACAGAGGTCTTGTCATTTTAAGCACCACAAGGTTGAATTAGTACTACAAAGGAAGGGTTTTGTGTCTGATTTACTTATGATGAACTCGTTTCTGCTGCACAGAACCTATTTTGCCTGAAACGTTTTTGTTTAAATGGAGTAATATTTTAATCTTGTGCTTTGGGTCCTTTTAAACCTGATTCTATTGTGTGCTCCTATTATCCCAATAACCGTTCAATTAGGAGTGGTTAAAAATCAAGATATTTATTTTAATTGCATGCTTATCTTTTGAGGGTATATTGCGGTAAATAAGGACATTTGAACAAAAAAACCCTAACACTGCAACATGTCTTGTCACATTATACTTACCCTACACCTGATTTCAAATGTAAATTGCACAGCATTTAGCTCTAATGAAAATACTCTAGTGAAGGAAATTGTTAAGATTTTCTGGTGCTCCCCTAGGGGTAATATTAAAACCTCCATTACTAACATCTCACTCTGAGAAGACAAAATGTGCACTGAGAATACAAAAGCTCTGTTGGCATCTAAATGTGTGCCAATTAGTTCGCAGTTACAGACCTGCAGATCTGTATGGAGATGTAAAAATAGGACCTGGGAAAGCTATTTAGATCCCTGTATAACAGGGCTCCTTGACCCTGGATTTCTAGTGTTAGTTTAATCGTGGCATTCTGCTTTCTATTTATTTATATAGTTGCTTCAATGAATAAATTAATAATTATACAGCGCATTGACAAACATGCCGAGTAATATTTGCCAGATTTTAAATTAATTTAATTCAAGGACCACTTCATTTACAGGATTCATAGGCACATCAAGGAGTAGCTTTTGCTTCATTGCTATTAAGATTACACCAAGATTTTTCATCATTTTTTTTTCCTCTCTCTCTCTCTCTCCTTTTTATCTCTCCCCTCCCTTCATCGAGGAAGACAATTTAACTTGCTTTTCCAAATAGGCAGTTACTTTCAGGCAGGTGGAAGACAGGTAAATGATAGACAAACAGAAGTGTAGATAAATGCATGGGTGACATACATTTAGAGAGATAATTTTTATTATGAAAAAAAGGAAAACAAATATATAGTGCTAACACCTCATCTTTATTTTCCCATTACTTACAATTTTCAGTCTATCTCCTTTTGTTTTTCACCTACAATTTCCTTTGAAAATTATTTTAATTTCAAGTCTGTCTTGTGATTCTGTGGAGGAGTGTTTCGGTGTTCAGCATCAACTCAGTCACACAGAAGTGCCATGCTTTGTATTGTTTGTCAACAGAAACTTGATATTAGCACCAGCAAGTGGCTTGAACTTCAGTATTTGAATTAAGAAATGTATGTCCTATTGCAGGCAAGTTGAATGCTTTTTAGTGAAGACTGTGTCCTTTTATCAGGGGGAAGGAGATGATCATCAGTCTTTAAAAACACTCCCCCTGCCCTCCCTTTTTCTCCAGCTTTGCCAAGTAAAAGGAAATTCACAGAACAGTGCTGCTTGTATTTACTAGTCTTCTCTTTCTGTTTCCCATTTCATGATTCTTTTGGAAGAAACAGGACAAATTGGTATGTGAAAAAGATTCTTTTTCTTAATAGCTGTCAAACTGCTATATTGACCAGTACATAGCAGGGCCCTCTGCTGGAATATAGAGAATCTGAGAGATATTTAATAATTCCTCCATATTTTTCAGAAGAACTACAATGTTTGGGAGGCTAGTACCATCTTGTTACACTTTTTCTACCTTACATGATCTATGTTTCCATTTAATTACAACACCCACCTGAGATGCTGGCACTTGTAGGACCAGGCCCTTGAAAGCCCCTTTCATTCCCTTTCTGATATCACCTGATTTGTACCCAGATAATACCTTTCTTGGCCAAGGAGACTGCCATTCCCAGGAGCCACTGCACTCAACCAGTAGAGCAGTGTGGCAGAGCTTGAGCTGCCATGTCCTCCTGCTGCATCCTTCCCTCTGCTCCCTGCAGCAGCAGTGCTTCCTCAGAAATTCTGCACCAAGGCCGGGTACCCAGACCTTCCTTTGTGAGTTAATTTCAAGGTGACTATAAAATAGTTCTGGGAGTCCACAGATGCACAGCACTTTGTTAAACAGACATAGCTTGATGAGCTGTGTTTGCTCTCCTACTCTTTGGTAACTAAATCTAGCCACAGGCATAGCAGAGCTTTTAGGGACCAGATGCTTGAAGGTATGAAGTCCCACTAAACCAATGGGAACTGGGTCCTAAAAACTTTGGAGGAAGTGTGCAGTGTAATTATACTTAACTTCAAAGATATAGCTAGACAGTAAAACTGAGGCAAATGATCGGGTTTGGTTTGTCTCACCCAGCTTCCAGGGGGAGACTCAAACACACACATGTGGGTGTCTGTAATTGAGCAAGGTGCATTGTCTTTCCCAGTAGATACTAGAGGTCTAGGACTTAATTCAATTGCTTAAACATATGCCTTGAGAACTATTTCAGGCTCTCTAGATTGTTGAAGACCTCTGTATGAGGCTGACACATATGACAGAGGCCCTAGAGAGATTCATTTCCTTCAGCAGCTGGAGGCCAGGCAGCATATGCTATGGTACGCTTGTTACCTGCTTTGGATGAACTGCTTCTAGGCTCCACTGACTATATTTGCGTGGACTGTACTGGGAGCTCAGACACCTCACCCACCTATAAAGTCCTACATTTTGGTGCCTAAAATGAGGTGCTCTAACAGACGGAGAAGCCCACCCTGAATATTACTGGTAGGCAGAGGTAGCAAGATGAAACTCATTTAGGGACACTAAAAATGAGAAAACAAAATTTAGACGAAGAGAAGTGAACTGAGTCTTCTGCTCCTGTCTCCACTGAAGGCTAAATTCAGTGATGAAAATTCTTTAGGTCAGCATACATGGATCTGTCTGGAGAAGAGCAGTGTCTCAGAAACCACTGAAGGAGAGATTAGAAGTGTTGGAAGTGAATTGTGTACCAACATTTGAACCAAATGCTTTTTTCTAATTTGTGTGAGGCCAATTAAATGTGGAATAACAGCAGTTAGCAACATGCAAGATAGGTATTATGGAGATAAAAGAGGACTGTGAAGAAAACTGAGAAATAATTTTTATACCTTTACCATATATTGCATTTAGGAAACTTGTGAGTTATCAATGGATTGTAAGGTTTTTCTCAGAAGCAAATAAGAAATAGCTGTGCTTCGTGTAAGACATTAGCAGTGTCTCACTCTTATGTCTGAACAACTTTTCATAGGTAAAATCACTTTAGGTGGCATGATTATCACTGTTCGCTGCTGTATTCAGCATGCTGCTGAATGTGATAATGAGTAATGTCTTTTTTCCATCACTTCAATACAGGTATGCAATTTATTCTGCCAGTAAACACTATTATAATGTAAAATTTATAATACAATATCTTTCAATGCCAGTCAGAGTGATGGTTTGAAGGAACTCAAATGTGTCTGTTATGTATCAGAGCAAACAAACCCTACATTAACAACAAAGTTGCTTACTTGGCAAAATGTTGCAGCTGCTTTGCTTTGCTTGCTGATACGCATATATTAACAGCAGCACTGCTTACTGTATTGTAATTCCTGAATTCCCTCAGCCTTTCTACACAATCCTCACAGTATTATAGGTACCAAAGGAAATGGGCATCACTATGTCACATATTAGGCATTTGGAGCATTAGGTTTACCTTATAATATCCCCACATCTCAAAGCCAAGGTCAGCACAGATAATGATCCTCGATGTCGTTAGCCAGATAAACTCTCGTGTTACTCCTGACATTTAAGTTGATAATACAAATAAATAATTTCTGCTGTGTGTGTATGTGTGGGGGTAGTGTTCTTTCTTTCAAGAGCTTTTAGATGATATTCCAAATAATTTCTAATAATTTAAAAGCCTTTTAAAGAGCAGGCTCTTCTTCCAATAATTGACAGGCAAGACAATACCAGAGGGGGAGGCGAGGTGGAGAGGGGCGGAGGTGTAGATTGCTCTGTATAAAAGCCTCTAAATTATGTTGTCAAAATTATAGCAATTTTTTTTTTTCCCTCAAAAGCCTTGAAAGATCACAGTCCTCCAGTACCAGACTCTTGGCTTTTTTCTGTTTTGTGCAACCATCCTAAGACATCATGTCATGATGTCTCTTGTAATTGTTGGCACTTGTTGAATTCAAAATCAATCTAGGACCAGGAACCCAAACATGTGACTGAAAACATTGTCTCCATTTTTACACAAAACTACAAGAATAAAAAAAAATGGCTGGTTCTAATGGTACCTGTGATGTGTAGGTTGTATCTGTGCTTTTGTCTTGTTTATTTCTCATTCTTTGCCAGATTTTCTTGTGAAAAGTAAGCTGTCTGGAGATTGCACTGTACGCTGGTGTGATTAGACACTTTTGACAGTGAGGAAGCCACCACCCATAGGCTCTTCTGTTGGGAATGGTCTCCATTGAGACAAATATTCAGTAACTTGCTAAATATACTGTAAAATTGCTCAGGATTTGCCAGATTACTCTCTTACATCTATGATGAAAATGCTTCCAAAGCAGGAGTCTAAATGACTCAACATTTCAGTCTTCTTGATTATTGGCTTCTCAATATCTCTTCCAGGCTAGAAAATTTCCTGAGAAACTTTTTATTTTTTTCTTTCTTTTCTTGTTAAGATTTAATTACCTGCTGTCTTTTCAGATGATTTTGGTCTTGGAGAATTGAAAATATATGTCAAAAGTCCATTCAGGAGCAAAATCATACTATCTCTCAGGCATCAATTGTTGCAGTAAACCTGTGAAAAGAATGATGTTGTAGCTGTACCTCTGGTCATTTCACAGTAAAATAATTTGCCCTAGAAGTAAGAAACTGGAAAATTTAATTAATTTGCTGCTTGAAACATTTTCGTGTATTTCTTTCTTCAGGATATTTATTCTCCACATCATGCCAAACTGCAATTCAATTCAATAGTCATCATGTCCCATAAAGTCTATGTAGCTCATTTTGAGCATGACATGAAATATGACCAGTTTCTGCTTGCTGTCCCACATAATGCATCATTTTCAATCACTCTCCCTTCATGTCTTCATTGTCTACTAGACAATAAAGCGTTTACTAAATCTGTCTGTCTGCTCAGCCATCTGTGTGTCTTCCACATCCCAAACACAGAGCAAAGCTCAGTAGCTTGTGTGCACTTTTCAGCTTTGGTTCATGTGAGTGTCTTATTAAAGTGGAAGAACAAGCAACCCTTTGAAAAAGGGCTGAAAAACCAAGCAAACCACTTCTACAAAGAGGAGGGAGAGAGTGAGATGCTGTTTCAGCTTTTGGTGTTCAACTCTGCAACAGGCATTGCATCCTGTAATGCTTTCAATAAAACAACAATGTTTTTACTGTTTTTAAGAAACTTTTCTAAGAGTAAACAGTGTGCTTTTAAAAAACATCCTATACATGATCTACGCATAAGTCATGCATGCTACACATCAGTGAAGGCAGTCCTTGCTTGCCACTTTGGAACAGAATTAAAATCACATTGGGACTGATCCAAGAATCAGACCTGTAACCTGTTTTTGTCTACTCAAGTGCCAAGATGACAAAACATGGTATTTCTAAAATACTAGAAAAAAATTTTCATGTTTATGCATCTCAAAACCAACTGTGTTACCTGTAAAAAAGAGTTTGCCATCAATCTGTGAAGAATGGTATCTTTCAATCCAATAAGTGGTTCACCCCTCCCAGTAAAGTGTCATGAGTATCTGCAAATAAGGGATTATGATCAAGAAAGCACTTATTTCGTAATGAAAGTGCTTCTAACATGATGCTATAATCATATGTGCAGGGTTACCAAATAATTTGTCTTTGCAGTGACTCTTGTGACAGGAAGTACCAAAGGAGTAATAATTTGTGTCTGCTACACATTGTAAAGCTGTTGTCAAACAGATAACCTGTCTACGTGTTCAGAACCAGCATCTCCTGCTGTTCAACTCTATGGACAGTGGGGTTTTAATCACTGAAGCACTTAGAGTAGAGTATAGGTTCAGACTGTGCATGGAGGTGCTCTAGTACAGGTAGAAAGGCAGTAACTACTCTTAATAGCACTTACACGATATTAGCTACTGGAGGCAGGTGGTTTATTTTTTCTTTTTCTTTTGCAAGAACATCACTTTTCTGTGGCATAAATCCTGTTCATGATTTATACTTTGGTGCTTCATTCATTTTTTTTTTGTTTTCAAAGTATTTCTTAAATAAACCAATTGTAAGTTATTTTCTTGTCACTGGAGATGAAGAAATGTGAGTTAACTCTCACCCATTAGCTCTGAAATAAATAAGGTCTTCCATCAGAAATAATAAAGTGAGTCAAACTCAGTGCCACATTAAATCACTTGAAAGCTTTTGAACCAATTAACCAGCAGGGTGAGCTGTTTCTTCTTCCGCTGGTCAAGACGAGAAGAGGACTTCTACATTTCTCTTCTTTGGATTAGGCATTTATGAATGAGATAAATCCAAAGAAATACTACGTACTGGAATAAAATTATAAACACCTTGAGGCTCCACTGTAGGAAGTCACTCTTTGTTGCCCAATAAAATACTTTTGTTACAACTCTATTTGTGCTATTTACCAAGTAGGATGTAAACGGAGGATTCCAACAGTTAATAACTCCTCTTGCCTGGATTATGCCCCCTTCACCCACTGCCTAGCTAGCAGCTCATTTGGCCTCTTGGCGAGAACTGGAGCACAAGCTTGGCTTCGTGCAATGGAGCCTGTAAGTGGGTACTTACAGCTTTCTGGAGCCAGATGTCTTTCCAACAGTATCAATAAAGCAAATCTCACATATGAAAGCCATGGAAAGCTGACTGAAGCAACCATATCTGCCAGTCCCTCCTTCAGTTTCATTGCTAGTGGAGAGAGTTCAGCTTTGGATTAGAGGTTCAGCTCTGGAGGAGAGATTTAGTATACATTAACACCAGTGGTGACTGACAGGATAAAGTGTACCTTGAAAAAGCATGCTTAGTGGTTCAGTGGATGAGAGTCATGTAGCCCAGCTCCCAGAAAGGCCAGTTCACTTCCTTAACTGTTGCATGTATCACATACCTAGATTTGGATTTCATATAGAGAGTAGTTGACTCTTCTCTCCATGCTTGGCTTTCATTGTTAATGTGATGGTCTTTTTTATACATGGGATTGATACCCACTCACTGGGGTATGCAGACATGGCTGCACTCTTTGTGCCTACCAAAATCTTCATTTGGTCAAGAGCTTCACAAGATGCACGAGGCGTGTTTTGAGTTGAAAGGTCTCCAGCAGTGGCTAAGAGATGGAAGATATGGATACATCCCTCTCTGCTCCCCTGTTTCCCCAACATGGTGGGTTGTCTTGGAACTGCCAGGAGCCTTGGCATCTGCACAATCTTGTGCCAGGACTCTGGCATGGGAGCTGCACTGGAAGTGCTCATGAAGACCATTTTGTTCAAGACCCAACATTTAGCCCCTTTCTAACCTGTATCTGCAAATCCAGTGTGGTTCAGTAATACTTCTTATTATCACTGACTCACAGTAGGCTGATATTTATACCACT
>VZTO01027169.1:6881-36609 GCA_013400615.1 Syrrhaptes paradoxus
AAGCTTCAACAAAGCAGGGCTAAACACCCTCACTTCAGAACTGTTACTGTGACTAGGTGGAGACAAAGCACTTCCATAACTGCTTCCGATTTGTAAATCACATTTAACCATCTGAACACTCTGAATTTGATAGGTAAGAGCAGAATCCTCTTGCCCAGAAGAATAACATTCATTAACAAGAGCAAAAATCTTAAAACCCTTAAACTTGAAAATCATCTTGAATTCTTTAAAATACACTGCAGGGACTGTCAAATAAGATGAACGTATTTTTTAATGGTTTGCACATTTTAAAAAAAGCTCCCATATGTACTTGATTTGTCAATAATTTAGAATATGTACTCTCTACATATCTCAGCATTCTGTTCCAGTTACAGAGCAACTAAAATGATTATTCAATTACAAGCAGAAACAGATTTTAAAGAGGTAGAGGGATATTTGTACCTAGAGAACAGCTTGCAAAGTCTTATAGATTTAAAGGGGATCACATCCATCCTCAAACTAAATAACAATTTTAGTTTAAAACTTGCACAAAAAAGAAATGTACAGCTTCTTACTCCTTTTGTATCATTCACATGTGGCAAGTAACACATGGGAGGAGGTAGTTGTATTCACAAAAAAAACCACCACTGTCCAAAATTACCAGATCCTACCCATAAGGAAATACTTCAGAAAGCTTTTTCTGTTATCTTTCTACTCTTGAAACCATGCTTAGCAGTCAACAAGCCATTTGATTGTTACTGAAACTGAAGCCAGCTGCTAGTCACACTTAAAAACAGCTACAGAGCCTACAGCAAGACATTTAGAATCCATAGCAAACATTTCCCAACTTTCTTTCTTCCTTCTATCACTAAAGATCTGTCCACTCTTTGCAGTGTTTTCTACACAAGCAAAAACATTATGCTGTGGCAGATGAGTGAGTCAACATTTCTGAAGCTACTAGTTTATCCCCATCTTAACTTACTGTAACTCTTGAATACACTCTGCCAAAAATAATACTCTTTGAAATGATTAACTAAAGAAATCCTTGTGGAGAAACCAGTAAACTTACAGTGTTTCTTCATCTTTTACAATATTCTGTCAACACTGAGCAAGACAAGAGGCCCATTACTCAAAAGCCTTCAGAAGTTTTCATTTTAATTTGAGATATACAAAAAGCTGATATTTTAAGATCACTAAACAAGGTGATGACTAGTATCATGAATAATTATCACAATTACCTCCAGGTGTCTGTTCAGACATCCAACATGTCTTACAACTAATGCACTTTAAATCGTAAGGACTACCTCCTCCAGATGTATACCCAAAAATTAAACAAGAAACCCAGACCAAGGCGATACATACTTGTGTCATTAAAAGGTACTTTTTCATTGATTATGCATAGAGATTCTTCCAGTCTACTGCCCAAAGCTGCTTGAAGATTCTTTAACTGTTGCTGGCTAAATAACAAAAAGACAAATGAAAAAACCACACACACACACACATTGTAAACCTTTAAAATTTAATCTATATCCAGTATCTGTTACCACCATAGCTCATCAGAGCATTTCCTGAGTGTTACAAGCATCTGTCTCTTTCTAGAAGCTAGATAGAAATAAGACAGTAGACATATTTTTTGTCCTTTGTGTTACATTTAACATGACATCATATTTTAATCCCTAACAAATGCAGTGAGCAATGCAATAAATTGTTGTAAACCCTAAATTCCATTCTTGATAAGTTCAACTTACTTCAGAGTTAATCCTTACATCATTTTCCAATTCTGCAATTATTGTATAAACTACATGAAGATATTATTTTCTACTGCAATTTGCACAGGAAAGAAAAAGAGCCTTTAAGTTAGTTACTATAAATCCAGTGTAGTATTCCAATACACAAGCAGCGAGTTGTTGATAATTCAGTTAACTATGTTACATCACTACTAGAAACACCCCGGGAGCTTTTCAAAGCACTGTTGCGACACGGCCCATTCTCACTAGACTTGGCAATTACGTTTCTAACGTATTCTCAAGTGATTTTTCTCTAGATCTGCTTTACTTGCATTGATTATGGATACTGATGTGAACCTAAGCTATTATGATTACTAGTATCACTCATATAGATTCTTAAGATGAACACATTCCAGCATTATATACGTATGTCAACAAAGAGTACTGCATATTGATCCAGACCAAATTCCATGCCTTACCCAACTTAGGCCCCCAAATTCTTCACTGTTTTGCTTCCAGTTTGACATCTAGAACTCCTGCACATGTAGTGGAGGGTGGGGGGGAAGGTGTCAAAGTGACAGGTTTTTCCAATTTTTTTTTTTTTACAAAAACATTCAATACACTTTATCAGGACTAACAGGGAAAAAGACTCCAAAGCAGACAAGCAAGATATGAAGAAACTGGGTAACAAGTAGCTCATGCACATTAACAAACATTTTTCTCGAAGAGCAGCTCCAAAATTGCACAGAAACTGTACAGCATTAACCACAGTAGCACTGCGCATGACAAACTGCAAAAGTACAGGTGTTTCCCTTTTGTACTATAAAGGAATGGCAAGCAAGTAGTTTGATATGTTTTGGTTTACATTCTGCCCTTTCATTTTCAAGGCATGCAGGCTGCCAAGTCTCATATCCCCTGGCCTTCCGGAATTAAGTGTGTCAGAGGCAAATGGATTCCTTCCTCTAAAAGAGTGGGGCAAACAGAAAAGCAGAACTCTAAGACACCTTGTCATGTGTTCATTAGATCTTGATTCAGTGTTCAAAATAAAGAACTGTCAGGCTTTATTACTTCCTTCTTAAATGGTAGAGACCACTTCTTACAGTGACATTAATTAACCAGTCATCACAGAACGTGACAGACAAACTCTGAACTGAATAGCTACAGATTAAGACTACCGTGTTTTTCAAACACCACAAAAAAGCAAACAGCAGCAAGACACAGCTTTCATCCTCTTTTGCAAGTCATTCTTAGTGAAACCCTGACCTGTATGAGAGAATTGTTGGAATTCAATTAAAAAAAAAAAAAAATCTATCAAAATAAATAAAATATGTACTTCAAGGTTATAATTTGAAAGAAGGAATTCCTCATGTGATTCACTATGCATTTTATCCATTACATTAAAGATCTATACTGCACATACATCTTTAAAAATGCACCTTAATAACAAACTTCAGAGAAGTACACCCTAATTCAATTTGGCCCACAACCCTCAACTTCTTCCCATTTTCTGTAACTCGTATTCAAGACAAGGACATTATTCCAAAACTAACACTACAATCCTTCAACATAAACTTTCAAATACTCTAGCTGAGTGTGTTATACCTGAAGCAGAAGCAATTGTTCAAGAAACTTCTGGGGTGGAAGGAGATTTTTGAAACTCTCTTCAGTCAGTTGTCTCAGCATACCTTACCCAAGCTTTGCTTTTAGAAGCGGTTTATAAAAACTCACCTATCTTTGTTCCAGACAAGTTTGGTAGTTTTTACTTTTTACAGCATTCCATTACAAATAAAGTCTTCAAGCTTTCATCAACTTCACAGATACTTAAAATAGCTTGGCAATGGAACTGCTCTTAATAAAAATTGCTTCTGTGGTATTGTCTAGTTACACACTCAGAAGGAAAAGGGGGCATTAACATCAAGAACTGTGCTGTTACCCAGCACTTTGAGTTCTGTCGAAGTATTTTTTTAAAGGTGTTATTCTCTAAAAATAATACAGTCAATCTTTTACAGCAGTTATTTCTTTAAATCATTTTTTTATTATATTAAATAAAAACACTTACCATTCTTCGGTTCGAAGCCTACAGTCCTTAGCTTCTCTTTCTAGTGTCTGACACTTGATCTTTATGCAAGAAGATAATCTCACAATGTAAGTACTGACACAGCAAGGCATTTCATTTCAAAACTTTTCAAACTTGTCAAGTGAGAGGAAAAACTCCTTACTTCTAATTTGGATTTATCATTCTGTAGCTTTTCTATGGTATCCGTATATTTCCTCGTTAAACTGTCCACCACAGCTTGATGCTGGGCAGCATCAGTTTCCAAAACTTCAAGTCTAGTTCTCAGCTCCGCTTCTAAACGTTTGTGCTGCTCATCTGCTTCAAAGAACTAAAAGAAGAAAAGCAGAGATTTTATTATGATATATACAGAGAAAAGATTCAGGAACAAAGTATTTTGTGTTTATTAAAGTTTTGTTGTACCAAGCATTCATTAATTATACTGCCAATTAATAGCAGACACCTGAAAAATTAAACTTGAGCCATAAGGTTTTTCTCAAGTTTTCTAAACCAAAGTGAAATGTATTCTGCTTTAGTAAATTAATTCCTGACTTCATTACGGCAACTTGCAGAAAATACTTTAAACTTAAAGACAATTCTGAGACAGTGAACTAAAAGAAGTTTCCACCTAGCACCAACTATAAGGCTATTTTCAGTAGCGTAGCTAAGGGTGACCAAAAGTTAAAAATCTAAATGAGAAAACACATATGTTACGAGTTATTCCACATAGTATCTTAAGAATTTGAAGTCAAAATACTTTCTCATTTGCCCAGTGAACATCTTTATAAACAAGATACCAATCTAATCTACTGTTTTGCGTACAGCTGAGCTTCTAAGCACACCAGTTTTCAGATGCCATTTTATTTTCTTAGTTCATGTGAACAGTTTCCTGAACTAAAAAAAAAAAGCCAAAAAACATTCACTCACAAGTATATGTAGCCGTTCATTCTCTTCTATTTTCTTCTGAAGATCTTCATTGAAGACACTTTTCTGCTCTTGACTTAACTGAGATGAGGATTCTGCACTTTTCTAAAAGACAGAAAATGCATTATCTCCAGCTCTCTGAGGATATCCCAAAGCCCATCCCTAAGTATCTGAAAACACTTCCAATCGCTAATTCCCAAAAGAGGCGCATGAGTACATATCTTACATTGGCTAATATATTAAAAGTTACACATACTGTGCACAGACCACCAGTGAATCCCACATTGCTTCTCTGCTCTACAGCTCTGCTGAGCAAAGGCAGGACCATCACTGAACAAAAAGCAGACTGCTGACATTTAAACTTAACACCAAACTTCAAGTACTTGGGTCAGTTAAGCCACCTCTGCATTTTATGTCAGCCTATGAACTACAACACCCAAGATATGGCACGTATTCCCCTCTCTCTAAAAGGGTTGCAGTCTGACAGATCATCTATCTGAATCTTAATCCAAATAGTTTTAGATGTGATTTACATGCTTTCCCAATGGCAAGTCTGAGTAAGGGTGACATGGAATTTAGTAGGGGTACGCTCAATACAAAGTACAATACAATGAGGCCCTATAGGCAAAAATAAAGGGAATATATTTATAAGGTTTTAAAAAAAATATACAGAACTGTGCATTCTGACAGTTGAACAGGAAGAGAGTCAGTGGCAATGGTTTGCAAAGCTACTCAAGCCAGGCTGAACTTCAAAATCTGGAAACATGTCTAGTGAAGCATTAAGTTACTTAAGATTAAATAGAAGGGCCAGACTGCAGTCTGAAGAACAATCTACTATGGTGCAGGAATAATGTAATCAGAGGCAGTATGCTTGTCAAGGAACTGAATAATAAAAAAAATGCACAAGAGTTTAAGGAAAAAGGAAGATAATCATATTACTAATCAGTTGAATTATTTCTTTAATGTCAGTCTTGACAGCTGCACCATTTCGGGAGCCAACCAAAAGGAAAATATGACAGTAATTAAGAGGGGTTTTCTCATAAGATGAAGGTTGCAAAAAATGCTTGAGAACTATTTAAGTCCAGACACACCACTCCTGCAATTCTGATGTCGCCTACAGAAGATGCAGCTGATCTTAGAACGTAATATAATCAGGTTTAATCAGCAAGCGTTTTGGCAAAGAAAGATCACAGTACTGAAATTATCACGTCATTTTGAAATAACATCATTAATACTAGCTAAAAATTTAGATTTCTGAGCACTTGACAAGATTTACATAAGAGCCTACTAGAAAAGCTACAGTTATAGGCTAAATCATTAGCCACTGACATCAAAATTGCAAAGCAAGAAGGTGCAGATAGGAAATGAGAGGTGACCAGTTTTCTTCATAGGAGCAGACTAATCAAAGAGCTCCAAGGTCCTTCCCTGCTGTTTGAACACCTAATAAATATCTGGAAAGGGAGACAGCAATTCAGCATCAGTTAGCTGACAGGGTAGAAAGAGGAGTACAGAACTACTTAGCACATACTATATGTATCAATACCTATTTCACTAACATTGTCGATTAAGTGTCAGACATACGTGAGTCAATAGCTGGCTGAACATGAGGCAGCAGTGTGCCCAGGTGGCCAAGAAGGTCAACAGTATCCTGGCTTGTGTTAGACATAGTGTGGCCAGCTAGGACTAGGGAAGTGATCAGCACAGGTGAGAACGCACCTCAAAGACTGTGTTCAATTTTGGGCCCCTCACTACAAGACAGACATTGAGGTGCTGGAGCATGTCCAACAAAGAGCAACGAAGCTGGCGAAGGGTCTAGAGCACAAGTCTTATGAGGAGTGGCTGAGGTTGTTTAGCCTGGGGAAAAGGAAGCTCAGGGGAGGCCTTATTGCTCCCTACAACTACCTGAAAGAAGGTTGTAGCAAAGTGGGTGTCAGTCTCTTATCCCAAGGAACAAGCAATAGGTCAAGAAGAAATGGCCTCAAGGTGTGCCAGGGCAGGTTTAGATTGGATATGATGAAAAATTTCTTCATTGAAAGGGAGCATTGGAACAGGCTGCCCAGGGAAGTGACTGAGTGGTTGGAACACCTGGCGTGCATCAAATTAAGTGTGGCCAGCAGGCCGAAGAGGTTCTCCTCCTCTACTCTGCTCTCGTGAGACTCCGCCTGCAGTGCTGCATCCAGCTCTGGAGTCCTCAGCACAGGAAGGACATGGACAGAGGAAGCCAAGAAGATGGTCGGAGGCTGGAGCAACCTGATCTAGTTGAAGATGTCCCTGCTCATTGCAGCAGGGTTGGACTAGACAACCTTTAAAGGTCCCTTACAGCCGAAACTATTCTAAGATTCTGCGATTAATGACAAGTCCTGACAAAAACATGCTTTTCTAGTGCTAGAAATGAGGATAAGATATTGACAGGTGAGAAGCAGACTTCCTGATAAATAAGCAAGTTGCTTGCTTTTAGCACATACCTTGTTCTTCTTGCCCCTAGCTTCACTTAATGCAAGTTCATCTTGAAGTAACTCCACCCGCTTGGCAAGCTGCTGGTTTCGAAAGGTCAAGCTGTCCATTTCTTGTTGCAGCTTTCTCAGTGACTGATCCTTCATCTTCAGTTGCTCCTGAATGACCAAGAAGTCTAATTTTAAAACTTTCACACAAAGTATTGCTTTTAAACTAAAAAAACAGATTTCAGTTCTTCAAGCAGCCCACAGATCACACTCAAGATACTTTGTTCAACAAATTGATCATCAAGAAGCAACCTTCCACTTTCTCAAAGGCAGCACTTAGAGCAATGAAGACTAGTGGAAGAACAGAAATTCTTTTATTATATCAAGGTCCTTCTTTATTATTTTAATCACAATACTTTGAGTAAGAAGTATTCCCATTTACCCCTCCCATTTACGTATTTTGTCATGGCTTAATACATCTGACACGAGCAGTTTTTAGAGGTTACCTTCAGAGAAGCAGAGTTTGCTTGCTCATCTACAACTCCTTTTTTCAGTACCTGGTTCTGAGCTCGAAGCTGAAAAATAAAGAGATGCCAATAACTAAGCAAGACAAAGGAATAAACTAAATCCATTCATTAGAATGTGCATAAAGCATGATATTCACTCATGAGAGCATCAGATGTACATGCTTTTTAAAGTATTCTGTTCAGGTAAATAGTAGTGGTATCAGGTTGAAAAATTTATCCCATTCATATCCTGAATTGCCAAGAATCACAAAGTTATTTTACCATCTGAACATTTTGGTCAAATAAAACATAATTCTTACTCAACAAATATACTGGAATATTAGTTACTTAAAATACATTTAAGGTTTGAAGAACAGTGAACAAATATAGAATAGTTGCAACTTCTTCCTTGACTACTCAAGTTCTTGCTAGCATTCAGTGATACTTCTGTCCCTCTCTTCTTCTCCCCAAACTATTCATGACTGAGTCTGGAACATAAGCAGAGCTCACAATAATGTCCAAATCTGTATCAATTCAAGTAGAGAGTTATCTATACTCTAATGCAAAAATACTTATTAGCAGTAGCAGCAGATAATCCAGAGAATAGCTTGACAAAGACTTCAGGAAAATGCATAGAAAACATAGAAGAAAAAGCCCTTCAGGATCACAAATCTGAGCTTAAATCACTGCGGTGGAAAGTGATAGTCAAGAAATCCATTTCCCAGTCACCTCACAAAGTACCTCTGCCCTGCAGCAATGAGGATACCAACAGTTCCATTTTCCCATTCTTTGATAATTACTTGAATCCTGGTTTCTTCAATAGCAGTTCATATTCATTTGACATGTTTGAGTCCAGCTATTGCAGTTATAAATTAAAAGGGCTTGTATACTGTTTGGGAATACCTCTGGCAGATACACAAAAGGCAAGGTTCAATGTAAAACAGCAATAGCTAATCTTTTCAGTCTGGTGACTGAATATATTTGAAAGGTCAAAAGTCATTGCTAAGCACAGGCTTTTGCCCTGCAGCATTCCCACTGTGCTGCTCAGGCTCACAAAAGCAAGAGAAGAAACTTGCAAGAGCACCACAGAAAGACTTCCAAGCACAGAGTTTCCTTAGCAAGAAAAAGCAGCGTAGCATTTTCTGCGGCTTTTTTCCTGGACAGCTACTGATGCAGGAACACATCAGGTGCACTGAATGAACCAGCTCAATCATGCTGCATTGAGGTACCCAAGGTGAAGTGTGATCCAAAGGCTGTCACAATTTGAAAGAGCTTTTTAACTCCTACTTCCATCAGGGTTGTGTGAGAGAGCCAGAAGCTGCAACTTGAGGGGAAGAAGAGACTTGGAAAACACGCATCCTTCTTCTTGACTGCTCTGTGAACTGAGAGGGAAAGCAATCCTTTGGCAGTAGTTCCTTTGACGCTCCTTGAGTCTATCAAGCTCTTGTCTACCTCTCTCCTTGGCTTCCACAAGACAATTAAGTGAACAGGCAAACAGCTTCCCAGGGCTACTCTCTGTTTCCACCTGCACACAATAAACAGCCAATTGAACAACTGATCATTTGCACAAAAAAGAGAGTTATCTGCAAAGGGGATGCCACAATGCCCGGGAGTTATTACACAAGAAGTGGGATGAGACCAAAAAATAGTTACCGCAAAGAACCAATGAAACACTGCAGGCTGGAAGTTGCAAGATGAAGTTGAAAGAAAGCTTTTGGACACCACAACGGTAAAAGAAAGAGGACCCAGCAGCTGGAACTTTCAGAAGCTACAGTCAAGAGTCCACATTTCAAAGTTTTATTTGGGAATAAAGTAGCAAAGTTCATCAATTACCTTATCCTGAGCCATTTTTAATCCCCAAAGTATAGCAGAGCCACTGGAGAAAGCAACAATAAATATGAACTCTGTGACCAACAAAGCCCCAAAGTGAATTCAGTTTTCTTAAAAGGATATTGTGCAAACAATGTAAAAATAAATATTTGTGAACAATTTAGATTCTGTACAGGTTTTCTATAGCAGTTCCAAGGAGAATAGTATTTAAGGACACATCATTCTGTAACCAAGGAACAGGTGCCAAATACAGTCAAGTGCCTTGTGCTGAGCACTCTGATGCTGGGTGTTCGGGGTTAAGCTGAGACAGTTAAATTTCTTCATAATAGCTAGCAAGAGGCTGTGTTGTGGACTTGTGCCAATTTGTAGGGGTAAACCCATCACACTGGGCTACACACAAATTAAGTGCTGGCTTGCTTTCCCAAGGCGGCTGAAGAACTATGCCATTCAGGCCCAACAGCCTCTTTTAGTGAAGAAACAAGAATGAAGAGCCCTGTATTAAGCAAGGCTCCATAATTTAAGAAATAATTTCAAGCATCTTGGAAAGGAAAGGCATCCTCCGCTATGGCCCAGAAGTCTTTGCAAATACTCCGTTCAGCAGCACTAGAAACAGGAAGCAACGGCACCTAGGGCAGCTGCAGAAGAATGGGAACAGACATGAAGTAAGCGTGGCAGAAAGTGTCCTCACTTCCAAGACACTGCAACACCAGGGCGAGCACTCCTAACACCACGGAGCTCCCACATCCACCAATCAAAGCACACTCAAGGGTCTACAGGCCAGATCCAGGACAAAGACCTCAACAAATGTTCACCCCCAAAACCAGAACTAAGCCTTGCACCTGCCTGGGGAGCACAGAGCAAGAGAAAGCACGGCTAGTTTCACTTCCCTTGCACAGCTGAATCCATTCTTTGCCCTACTGGATGCGCTCGGCAATACTGTACTCCCTTGGCACCTACAACCTCGCACCTCCCCAGCCTGCCTTCACCTCAAAAAGAAGCACCCTTTGGGCCCCAAACGCGCCAAACCGCCACTAGAACCAGCGTTTCAGCCCTGACCAGCCCCCGGCACCGCCTGGAGCGCAGCGCCGAAGGCCACCGAGCCGGGCGGGGGAGCTCAGGGCCGGCCCAGCCGCCGGGGACAACCCCGCGGGCCAGGCAGGGATGGCCCCCTCCCTCTGTCCCCTCAGGGAGGGGGCCGCTGGGCGCGTAAGGGCCGGCAGCCCGCGCCCAGGGAGCGACCGGAGGGAGGGCGGGGGCACAGGGAGGAGGGCCAGGGACGGGCTCTGGCGCCGGGTACCTTGGAGTACTCCTGAGCCAGCTTCTGGTACTTCCCCTGCAGCTCCGCGGCGGCCGCCATCTCCCCGCCCGCCCGCCTCAGCGCTAACGCAGCCGCCAGCCCCGCACGCCCGCAGAGGGAACACGCACTTCCGGGTTCAGCCGAAGGGAACGCGCTGGTGTCACCACGCCACCCACGTGCCGAGGGCCGGGAAGGCGGAGCTTAAGCTGCCGGCGCCACCATCTTGACGCAATTTCCAAGATGGCGGCACGGTGGAGGGCGGGGCCGCTATGGGAGGGCACGTGACACCAGTGAGGCTGCTCTGGCCCCAGTAACAGCCGCCGAGCCCTGCGCGGCCTCCAGGCTACGGAGCGCCACGGCGCCCAAAAAGGCTCTGCCGCGCGCGGGGGCAGAGCGGCGGGGAGGGCGCGCGTTCCCCTGGCCGAGGCAGGGCTGCCGCTAGGGGGAGCCCCGGGCCAGGCTTGGGGCGTGCGGCCGGCGGGGGCCTGGGAGGGACGGAGGGAGGGAGGCCTGTGAGGGAGGGAGGCCTGTGCTACCCAACGGAGCGCACTGCCGCTGCTCTGTGACATAACGCACGTCAACCCCACAGAAACTGAGGCAAACACTGGGGTTTTTTTGCAGACCCATAGGTGAAGAAATTAATTAAAAGGCAGTTAAGGCATCTCCCGTGGCAGGGGCAGGGTGGGTCGGTGGATCTCCTGGTGCATTCCGCCTTGGGTTTGCTCTCAAGCTGCAGAAACCCCCATTCCACGTCTCAAGGGTCATTGCTGAGGATCTGCACCCTGTGTTCCCGGGGGAGTCCTCTGCTGCCTCCAGCCTGTATGTCCTTTTGTCCTTTTGTTCAGCTCCTCCACCCTGCAGCCGTCCTCCTCCAGAGATTGTGTAGACTGTGCTGATCATCTGTTTTCTTCTTTATCCTCAGATTTGACAAACATTCGGACGTCTGCATACCACCAGCACTCTTGAGCAGACTCTGAAGACATGGCAATGGTGTCTTTGGTCCTGCCGGATATCCAGCCGATGCACGATTTTGTTTCTGAAAATGACTGGAAACAGCTGTGTGAGGAAAAGAATAATAAGGCCAAAATGTGGTGATACTTCACCAGTACACGCTGAGCATCTGGTGATCTGCAGGTTAAGGGCTTCCTGGTCTAGGATAGAATTGTAACAGTGAATTATTATTTTTGTTCAGTTTCCATGGTATCATTTTTTTTTCCACTTGATTTCAGCACGGTGTCTTCATAGCCTTTCCTCAGGAGTGGGTAGTGCTAGAGACGGCAAATCATTGTTTTCTTACCTCCTTTTGTCTTTGTTTCCCTTAAGAAAAAGTAGGTAATAAATGCTCGTAATGGAAGCTCATCCTTTTGCTTAGTCTTGAGGCTTTGTTGGTGTATGCTAGTCTTTTGCTTATCACGGTAGTGGAGCTGGCAGGCACCAAATATGATCTAGTGGCCAGATTAGTAAATATGTTTGTATCTCCACAGGAAGCCTTAATGTTGGAGGACATGTCGCAGATCCATATTGCCAAGAGCAGAGACTGCACATTTTTAGGAAGTCTAAAAGGGGAGAAAAAGCAAAGCACATATTGTCACTATTCATCCAAACGATCTTGCTGCTGTTCTGCATGACCCAGAAGAGTTTTAATAGCAATACTGGAATAAGAAATAAGGAAGCTCTAGTTTTTAACATTAGAGCCACTACTCTTTCAACTACATTTTGTAGTCCCTACAGAAGTTTCTGACAAAGTAAATAGAGTTTGCAGTTGCCATTCAGCACATGAGGGTTAACAGCAGCACACCTTGCATGGTATGTCCTCATGTGTCAGTGCAGTGAATTTTATACTGGAAAACAATTTCAAACCTTTACAATAGATTCTAAACCTGTATTTTTAGGTTTGCATTTTCTAGGATATGTCTTTCATGAAATGGTAGATTGAAATGTTTTGAACATAGTTTGCAAAATACAGTATTTCCAGTTTGTGCTATGTTCAAAGATGCTTTTGTGATAAAATTTTTCTCCTTGTATCTGGTGCACTGAATGCTGGCAGAGAGGTTTCACAGCTGAAAGCTGGGAAAGGGAGCTGAGGGAATTACAGTGCCTGGTTATAGCAGCATGAATTGCTTTCCCACTGACAACAACGGTGTTCCTGACTGGGCAGCTTGCATTCAGAGTGGAGGAACACAGAATTTATCTGCCTCCATCCATCCAGAATGGCAAGATCCAAATGTACATTATGTAGGGCATTTATCAGAGGAGGTAATGCCAGATTCTTAAAACACAAGCGGGCAGAGTGAATCAAAAGATGAATGCTTTTTCTGATTAAAGGCTGTAAGGCTGAGAGATGACTGCAGGATTTTTAGGCTCATCAGAACAGCTCTACTTCAGTGTATTTTAAGCATCAGGCCAGCTTCATATTTTACAGTGGTTCTGTCTCTTCCCCAGTTTCTCATGGATCCTGGAGTCCCTGTAATGCTGCAAACATACAGTGTTGTAATTTACCACCGTTCCATGTGGTTCTTGGTGAAAATCTTGAGTCAAAGTTCCCTGAACATAGAGGTAACAAAAGTTATGTGGCTTTTTTTTTCTTTCATTCTTTTAAAGTTCTCATAGGAAATTCTCCGATTCATCCTTTTGATTTGTCATTACAGGTGCAGTGCTACTTTCCCTAATTTCAGCTGTGAAAAAAAATGTCTTTATTGTGCTGTTTCCTCGCAAGCACTTTCTTAATGCTTATCTCTCCCTAGAGAGCGAGGTTTTCCAAGCACTGCACCAGAGAGGCGCACAGTGCGCGTTGCTGCAGCGTGGTGTTGTAATGCTTCCTCGTCAGCGACTCAGAATGTAATTGCAAAGGACTGATCCTGTCATCAAAAGTTCAGAGCGAGCGAGGTCAAGTGAGTGGAATGCCAAGCAGTGTGGGGCGGTTGCCACAGGACCCCCCCAAAATACTACCTTCTGCAAATCCACCCACATGAATATAAATAAGTACGTGTTACGGCAGCAGAAATAAATACATGCAAGCTAAAACATGATGTGTTGAGCAAAGAAATTCCTTACAAGGGTCACAGCATTTTGGCTTGTCTTGTTGGCTTTCATGGGGGAGAACGGAGAGCAAAGGATACAGTGTCCTCTTCTTATGTCTGTGCTCAGCAGCTAGTATAATAGGTGTTGAATTTTAGATGCTGTCTGAAGACAAATAATTTATTTAAGAATTACTGTGATTGTTTCAATACATTCTTTTTTCAAGCACGTTTATCCTCCTTTCCCTGCTCAAACAGTACCTTCCCCTCCGTCCAATTAGTCAGAACTTGTACTCACATACTCTGTGAATAGGTGCAGGTAGAGAAATAAACAAAGAATATATTTTGAATCATCCAGGATGTTTTCTGTGCTTTGGGAAAATAAACTTCATTGTCATCACTTAGACGCTTGCAAGTACTCACAACAAAAGAGTTTCTAAGATCCGGAAAAAGAATTCAAAAATTGGAAGGGAGCCATGGTCAGTCATCAGACCTATCACAAGCAATGCATAAACTGCATCCTCGGAAGCTGCAAACACCCTAAACTGGTGTTTTGTTTCTGTTATCCTAGCAACGACAAGTATGAACAGCAGGATATGTGCTCATGATACGAGCTCGTTATTTCTCATGGTGACTCCATAACAAACCGTTTGTTCTATATAACCTTTCACCTCTTTCAAAACCTGATTGGTGTGATAAAATTTTTAAAAAGCCAAGTATTAAAAAAAAAAAGTGCATGCATGTACAGATATGCACTTCACAGAAGTTTCTTTTAATTATTTGTAGTCTTCATTATCATAATTTCAGTGTTTTTGTAGCATTTAAAAATAGAAATTAAAACAAGTCTCTGTGTCTCTCGCGTCCCTTCCCAGCCCATAGAATAAATAGCTTGAGTCATCTATAGGGTGTGTGCGTGGCTGGGGGAGCGGTGCCTTTTTGTAAAAAGAAATTGCTGAGAACAAGAAGATGGAAAAACTGAGCAGGCAGCTGCCTGTGATAATGCAGAGTTGACTTTGCAGCTCACATTCCACTCGGGTACAACACATACTAGCCCTTGGTGCAACAGCAGCAACTTCAGTGTCTTCACAGCAAATCCTTACTGACACTGGCTCTGTAAAACAGCAGAACTTGGTAAGAGCTGGAAAAGTTTAAGTTTCTTCCATTCTTTTTTGAATGCAGCATTCCCCCCTTCCAGGAAAAGGAAACCTCTTCCCTAGCTCTACCATCTTTTGTGGAAGGTCCTCACATCTTCTGCAGCCTCATTTCCTGCTTTTCTTCTCTTCACGCTTGCAGGGGCCACAGCTGAGAAACGCTGTCCCAGCTAGGACTGCCTGCGCTCAGCTTCTACAGTCTTGCACGTTTGCTGGAGAAATAAAAATAAAAGCAATATACATTAAATCCTGAGAGACAAATCGTCTGATTTCATAGAGAAAGATAAAGCCATGGGTTTGTCTTAATTTTCAAATCTCCAGAGACAGACACATGAGCAGAGAAAGGAGAGAGATCTGGCAGATTTACCAGTAGCGTAGGAAAAGTTTTAATCAGAACTATTCCTGGCCATGAGCTTTTTTTTAATTGTTTTTAAAAATATTGTGGCACCTCCAGAAATAATGTGGACTTTTGGAATGAGCTAAAGCCAGGTCTTCAGCGTGTAAGGACTGTTGTAGGAAAAGAAGAGGGATGGAGGAGACGCGGGGCAGCGTTCCTCACCAACACAGCATGGGGAGAAGGCACAACATGCCATGCGGAAGGAGAAAGCGATAAATTGTTATTTGTACATCGCAAGCCCAGAGATGGGAAACGTGAACTTGAAGCAGCAGAAGGGGGGATGCCCTGGGAGGATGGAAAGGCAGCAGGGGAGTATTACGATCAAATTGACTGCTGGAAAAAGTGCTTTGGCAGAGACAGGTTTGTCTTTGCAGATTAGTATGAACTGGAAAGGAGAAACAGCATGAGGAGCAGTGCAGTGTCAGTTCTGGATCCTAACAACGGGAGGAGGAAGACTCGTAGGGGGAATTACGAGGCTGAGATGGACTGTGTTAGCATTTTAAAAAATATCAATAATCTAATTTTTTTTGGGTGTATTTTACATTTTATGGGGTTTGTGGTTTTTTTTCTCTGTGGGTTTTTTTATTTTTTTTTCTGTGTGTGGTTATGATACTGACCAGTATCATAACCAGCTGAGTGAAATATCACACACCTTTAGGAATCTAGTAATGAACTTGAGCGCACTTACAGCAACACATGTAGTCATTAATCAAGGAATGACACAGTCGGTCAGCAATGTTTTCTTTTTTCTTGTAAAATATGGGAATAGATTTCCAGGCCCCTACACTTTAGAAAGAAATAAAATATAGCAAGCTATTTAAAAAAAAAAAAACAAACCTGTCACTTCATTATATTCTATATAAAGTTTTAAAAGACGTAAAGTTTTCTAGTATAAAGGAAAAAAACCCATATTTCAAAATCACAGCAGTTTATTGAAATCATTTTAGCTAAGAAGACAAGCTTCTTAACCTAGATGCAATTCAGCCAGAAGTAACAGGGCCCACATTACTAGAACTTGAAGCTAGCTAACCCATCCACAAACATTCATTCATCTGAAAACCAGAATTCCTTAGAAAGAAGGTAGGTGCGAGGTAAACGAAAGGGAGATTTGCAGAATAGCAGTGCACTGTTTTCCACCTCTAATTGCATCCCCTGTTTCTGTGTATAGATCAGCACTAAAATGAAATTTGGTATCGAGATCTACCTGGGGAGCCACTCTATAGGATAAATAAACCAGCGATGCGACCAGGGCCAGGGTATTTGCAAAGTTGGACACCAACAAGTAGGGATTAACAACCGCATCGGAAATAATGAGCCTTGACAGATCTAGGGTTAAATACTTTAAAATTAGATCCTGCTGAAAGCCGAATCTCGTCGCTTAGCAACTGCTGCATGGGATGCTGCTGTCATTCAGCTGATGCTTCTCTGGGGAGTTCACATTATGCTCACCGAAAATGGGTTATGATTGGGTCAAGGTGACATCATGCAGCACGGCGGCATCATTTTTTTTCTTTTTAAGGTAGCGTACAACAGATTTGTGTAGCCACTCGGAGATTTAAGGAAACATCTTTTTCTTTTGCAATGGCTCAGCTCTGCCTGTGTCTCACCTGCCCCGCAGAAGGGCTCGCAGCGTCTGCACGAAGCAGCCAGCACACCGTGGTTGAGCTCAACAGGTGAGTTTTCATCTTTGCAAATTACTCAGAGCCAAAAGAAAGGCAAAACGTCTGTGATTTGTGGAGGTCCATTCAGAGCATGGAAACCTCCACCAGCAGTGCAGAAAACACATACGAAGCTTATAAGAGAGAATAAAATGCACCCCTACGGAAAAAAACATAAAATTTTGTTTGCTGAGCTAATTTTAGCATTTAAAACACCTAGAAACCTACCAGAAAAAAAGATAAAACCCAAGCTACCAAGCTAATTAAATCTAAAAAAGCCTCTGAGGCATGAAATCTATTTTTAAAAGTGATGCTGTGTAAAGGTTGATCGAGGCACCTACAGAGATTTTTCTGAACACCTGCCTGCCAAGTGCGAGGCACATAAGCACATCGGTGGTTCTGAGGTTCGTCTGACAGGGACTAACCTGCATCTCTAGGCGTGAAAACACCCAAGTGCATAACTGCTGCCATCAGCTTTGGAATGGAGACAGAAACTATGCGTTCAGTCCAGTATAGCATGCTGCCCATTAGGGCTTGGAAAGTCAAGATACTATGGAAACGGAGATTATGGCAACCAGCAAAAAAAGGAAAACTCAGCTAAACATACCTAGTTTACAGAAACTGTATGGCCTTCTCCAAACATCAAAAGAGCACAAGCAAGTACATGGTGGAGGGTACTCATTCTGGTGACTCAAATGAAGTGTGACGATGGCAAATGTAGCATCTCCTATTAAGACATAAAGCAAAGATCTGTCTGCACTGTTTTAAACAAAAACCTCATCCTGTAAAAAAATTAGCTGAACTGCAAAGTTCGTTGATGAAATACATGTAATGGCTGACAAATCTTGTCCTCCTTCCTTTTTTTTGGCCAGGCTGTGCCACAAGGGAGGGAGCTCCTTGTGAACAGGAAGGTGACCAAGAGAGATCATGAAGAGTCAGGATCAGGACAGGTCTCATTAAATCAAGTTCCAGGTCACAAACTGCCAAATTTTTGTGCTGATTGGGGCCTCACCATTTGGCAGTGATGGGAAAGGAACAAAGACATGGACATACTAGTTGGTAACAGGATTAGTCAACTGTATGTGGCTGCGGTAAAGGCTGTGACAAGCCTAGGACATGCCAGGCAAGAACTGTGCTGCAAAGTCGGGAAGGTATTAAGGCCAGGTTACAAAAAAACACCAGCGCTCTCCAAGAGTGCCTGTAACAGACTGAATTCAAACTGGAACTGATGGACAGAAAAGCAGTTAAGAGGAGCAAAGATCATGTCTTCCAAATGGAAACCAAATAATCCTTGTTTGTTTAACAAGTCAAGAGCCTAAGGAGGGAAATGATTGCTCTCGTACTGATGCAATAGGAAAATAAACACTCTGATGTTTAACGACGAGCTGTTTAAACGAACAGTGGCAGAGGGCAGTTGATAATCTTCTGTTAGCTGCAAGTAGTTTATAACTGTACGAACAGGTAGCTTTGAGGAGAGCCTTCCGGAAGAAAAGGGAGAACGAGAAACCCAACTGACATGAAGACCAAAAATTGGAGGAGAGGCAATATTGCTTTGCTGTCTTGGGTGCAAGAATGACCCTCGCCGGTACAAACAGGGAAGAGAGTTTCTATGTCCAAAGATGCTGGGAAAGTTCACAGGAATATTGCTGGGCTAATACTTGTACGCGATTACCTCTAAGCACACCAGATATTCACAGCTACATGCGCTTACTCAGACTATTCAGACTAAAAACACTTAGAGGTATCTGGAAGCTCAAGATCTCTGAAAGTATAACCATTTTCTGCATCACATTTACACAGTCATTTTTCCAAGTAAATCTAATCTATTAAGTATTTCCTCAACAAATGTCCTTAAAATACAGCTGCTATAAATGGGTAATTGCTTCAGTTAATGCTTTATTTTGAGAGTTGTGGCTCCATACAGAGGGTAATTTCCAGCAAAGTCGTAACAGAGGAAAACACTTGGGAAATTTAACATCGAACTTCAGGCTCTCTTAGCACAATCTAGTGAATAACAATTAGAAAGATATCATTAACGTATGATACATAGCTGTGATTTTGTCCAAACTAATTAGAGCACTTAGTTCTCTTATCAGTAGATTAAGATGAACACCAAATCAAAGATATTAATAGCACGTGTATATTCTGTAATTTGGGATTTCAGTATTGTTTGAAATGGTGATGAAGGCAAGTCTTTGTTAAAATCCACCATATCGCTTCAAGTGTTGCAAAAGGAGCTGCTATATTTCCATCAGACCCTAGAGAGGGAACTTAACTCCATGATTCTAGTAGGTTAAAAAAAAAAAAATAGAAGAGCTGGACCAGTGTCTGCTTTTAAGAGAGATAAGCATCACGTCACAGCTCGTTTCCCTCTTCGGGTACTTCTGGAAGGGTGCACGGGTGTGCGTGCACTCGAGGGGAAAGCTGCCCTGGGAGCAGCAAGCGCAGGCACGTGGGAAATGGGGTGGGGAGCATTTAATTCCTGCTAGTGAACAGGGGCTGTTCCCACCTGTGTGCTTTCCATGAGGCCTTGTGTATAAAGACCCAACAGACACTGTGAATCATTGCTACAGAAAATAAACACTGAAAAAACACCAAACAAGATCTAGGCAGCTTTATCCAGGGACGCATTTTTTAAATTACCTGTCCTGTGTTACTCTGGTGATCTCTGAGTGTCATACAAGCAACTTCACCTCAGCGATACGGATACAGAACTGGAAATAACGACAGATGTTTCATCAGGAAAAGATTTGAGGTATTGCTGTTTAAACAAATGCTTCGCACAGGAGGGGAAAAGGTATGGACGTTGCTGAAATACTACTACAAGATGTCAAAACATACCTCGACTTCCAGGTTAAAGGGTGAAATCTTAGCCTTAGTAGGATGGTCTTCAAATATTAGGGCCAGCTGCGGATGAACCTGACTGTAAGCAAATCCTGCTCTGGGTTGATAGGGCTCTGTTACTGTACAGATGACTTGCACATGCACACAACAGTCTTAACCAAGCTGAAACCTGCAATGAATTACACACTTGGCTTTTTACGCTCACCCAGCCTTGTGGAAGAGCTGTAAGTGGGAAGGTAGGGAAGCTGGAGCACCATGTGAGATGAGGGTCTGTAGATAAAGAGAGAACACTGCTTTCTGTTTGCAATGTTGTTTATTTTAGAAAAGCCCCTTTGATCATCTGAATTAAAAACGTGGGCAGAAAAAGTCACAAATGTTATAAAACAAAGTTTATTCTGCAATATTTTGTCAATAATGAATTGCATCTCTTTGGTAAAAATAAACTTTATAAACATTTTAATTAACAGAGATTAGCATACAAAAAACTAAACTTCGGTAAATCGTCTTTAAAACGGGTAAAGGACCAAACTGGAGGAAGAAGGGTTAGAACTGGTCACCTACTGGCAAAATTATTCTAAACAAACCCAAGGACATTGCTTATGCTACATTAGAAGCTAATGGGAACGGTTTAAAACCAACTCTGGTTCATTTGATCAGAAAGCATTCTTACAATTCACTTTTAAATAAATAATAGTTACAATGAATTGGCAATTATAAAATGTTTTATATCACTATATGGCAGTAACATAACACTTTTAATTATGCACTTTTTAGTTTGAAGAAATGTACATTTATAAAACAGATCTGATAATGGCACTGGCAGCTAGGTGTGAAGAATGTGCTTTAAGATATAATGGCAGGTGCAACAATTAAAATATTCTACCTTTTCTTTTGCAATAAATATTTTGACTACGCCATTATTAAGGTGTATGAGGGTACTCTGCTTTAACCAAAGTTTGTACGTACTTTTCAGGCTGATGAAAAGTTGCAAACCACACAACTTCCATTTTACAGTTGGTTTTTAAAACGTTTGATGCGACTTTTGCAAAAGGAGTACTTTAGCATTAGAATCTGAAGGGCCAATACAGGTTCGTAGGCTATTCATCACATCAGATTTATCCTGAACAGAGCAGCCTCCCTTGTACACGAGTCTCATACACTTCTTCACTGTATTTAAAGAATTGAAGGTGGTTCATTAATACCTTTCTTGCCAAAAATATATCCAAGTCAACCATTGGCATGAACATTTTACATATGTCACTAAAACCAACCCAAAACCCAACAATCAAAATAGCTTTTAATTATACTCCATTTATACTATATACACCGGGGCCTCTAACCGACGTGGCAAACCAACCCAAACCCAACGCTAGGTATGCAAGCAAAAGGAAGGGCAGCTATTCTCCCACTCCCATGAGGGGTGCTCCACAACCGAGCTGGTGGCCTTTGCCGGCCAAAACCTGCGGGCAGAGGTGTGGGAGAACATGCTGGAATAGGTCAGGGCACAGATCAGCTGCCTTCTCCTTCGCAAGGAGGGAGGGAAGACGGCAAAGCGTGAAGAGCATGGCCCTGCCACACGGCTCCCGTGTCCTGGGGAAAGGCTGCGCATGCCTGCCCTCTTCCACCAACTCCAGTTCTTCCAATTCAAGCTGTAAGGATGGATGCAGCTTTCACCGTTAACATCTGATTTAGTATGGTTTTATTGCTCGTTGCATATGGTAATTAAATGCATTGTTAGCAACCCCAGCCCCATCCCTTCAGAAGCGCTGAAGTCATTATCAGCAACTTCAGGGTTAATAGCGGCACAGCCATGCTCTTAATAAGTATCAACCTTCTCAAATTTTATCTGAGGCAAAAAATAAAATAATTCAGAACCAAACCATGGAGCCCACTACAACCACCACCATTTCCAGAATACTTGGACCTCAATCCAGCTTTCACTGGAAGCTACAGAAAAGCTGCAACCACCTTCAGCGGGAGCCAGGCAGCACCCCTCTTCAACAGTGTGCACCTGGAATCATGGCACCCAGCGAAATCCCAGGCTGCTAACAATATTTCTGTGTAGCTGCACCCTTGTTTCTGCATTGACACTGCAAACTCTGCCCTTTCCAGTCTTCCATCAAGGTACAAAAGCAACCCATGAGCAAAAAGCAGTTCCACCAAGCATTCACATCTCCACATTCCAAAACCCTAAGAACCACTGCGTTGGTACTTGATTTTCCTTTAAATAGGGAGTTTTACCCCTGCTATCTATCAGTAACACATCCGATACCAGGTGTAATTGGCTCATGCACCACTTGTGATATCCAGAAGACATACACATCCACACACTACTATGGGTGTAGGCTAACGGGTGTTCACACAAAGCAGGAATGCAGCAGAGTATTTTTCTTCCTTTTCAAGAAATAAATCGTTCTTAAAACTGAAGTCATTGGGAAAAAAGAAAAAAAAAAAAACAAAACCAAAGCACTCAACTTTTTTTTTTCTAGTGTTTGTCCTTTAAAAAAAAATAATAATGTTGGCTTTTAATTCCAAAACACAAAGAACCTAAAATATTTCAGGCTGGATCCAACAGCCATTGAGTCAGCAGGAGCACCACCGTTGTCTTCAAGAGGCACTGGAACAGGCCCTCAGAGCAACAGACCTTCAGCAGCACGGCTGTGTTCCAATTTAAAGTAGACAGTTTATGGCAGTATTCATGAACAGACTGACAAATAAGAAAAAAAAAAAAAAACCACAACTGAAAATCCCACACTGATCTAAGAAAGGCCTCCAAACAGCCAGAAAAAATACCCCGTTAGGGAAAGGTTAACTTTTGGCTGAATCCAGCACTGTTTTCAACAACAAAAACAGCGGACATTGGTTTCCTAGGTGGCTCTGCTCCTAACTTTCAACCAGCTTGCCCAATACCTGCTGGAAGCAATAGCTTCACATGGTAGCGAGAACGTTTATGGCACATCGTGCTACTTTTCAGAAACAGGAAAGATGACCTTTGATAGCTGTATACGATTCTGCAACGTACTTAAGGCATCCTTATACATACAGTACTGTTACAACCCCCTTCAACAGAACTGCTTATCCATCTTTGAACAGAAAACTAAAAAAAAAAAAAGCCATAATTTACAGGAAGATGTAAGCAATCATCATTGATTTGAAAATAAAGAAAAAAAAAAAAAGAGGGAAAAAAGTTCACCCTACCACTGAAACATTTTTGGCCAAAGGATGTCTGGGAACTATAAAGAGATTCTTCTATTGCAAAAATGACTTGTGAAGGAATTTCTTTCCAAAACAGAGAGATCCTCCTGGGCTATGATGTACATCCAAAGGCGAAAGCCTAGCCTTGCCCGTTCGATGCCCCATTGCCGCAGGAGGCTGGTGGGACTCACACAGCACAAGGCACAGTGATGTGGGAAACAAAAATTATAGACAGCCCATGGGACAAAAACCAGTGAGCACTGGGGGGATGGGGCAAAACCCCCCAAAGCAATGCAGGGTTCTCTGATCCAAAAGGACGCTATTCTATGTTGTCTCAGATGAGGGGGTAAGATGTTCCCTTTTCAGCAGCCGCTCGCCACCTAAAGCTTCCACCTCATCCATGTTGTCACCACCATCAAGCATTGGGTTTTTTCTTCCCCCCAAATCAGTACAGGGGAGCAGACAGGTTGACATTGCAGGACTAGGCAGCTACGACTTATTCAACAGCGGTAACACAAGGACAATATCAAACTTGGCAAGTGGCAGCTTTCCCTGTTGGCTGCATCCAAGGTGTGTGTACACACCCAGGCATCTGCATGAAAAGGAGACCACCACCACCCACCCCAAAAGACAATCTGTCTTCAGACGAAAATCACCCTCCCCTCTGTTCTCCTTCAGGAATCTGATCTGCACACAGCAGATTTGGGGGAAGGAGGAGAAAAAAAAAAAGAAAACTGCCGGTGGTACCCACCTCAGCTACCCCTTATCCCCACTCTTCCAGGGGGTACTTAGCATCTTGCTGAAAGCAGCTCCCAGAGTGCCACAAGTTTTCAGCCACTGTGTCAGACAGGCTGAAAACTGCAACCACTCGGAGCTGCTTTGGAATAGCGAAGAGAGGACAAGCGGGAGGAGGCAATCAAGGCTAGGACCCTGTTTTCTCCCTTTCTTTCTTTTTTGTCCTCCTTTTTAATCCTTTACATGGAAATCGGAGCCCTTAGACAGGGCAAAATTCATCTCTGCAGATGGGGCCAGCAGAGATGTAAACAGGATCCACAATGTGCATGTGAACAAACATAGCTCTGGAAAAAAAAAAAAATGGCTACCAAAAAGAAAATTCAAAAGTGATCATTAAGAAGTATGCTTTCAGGTTTTCACAAGTCATGCATCTCTTCTAATTTGAGAAGATTAAATAACTTTTTTTTCTTTTTAGGCAGTGATTTAAAAATAAATGGCTAAATTATAGTTAGCGCCAAAAATAAACACACAATGAGTTCTCTTATGGCTTTGATCTCCCTTGCGAAGGGTAAAAGTAGAAGAGTATTGCCACAATTAAAAAAAATATATGTATATATTCAATACTGACAAACACACTATTTTTTCCTTTGCTTGTGACAGTGGGTCTTTGCAGTACTTATTAAGGAACTCAAGCACGTCTGGATGCCGGCAAGGTGGAGCAGAGACCCTGCTGCTTCTTTCAACTCCTCATCAATTTCTTGACACAACTCCTTGAGTGCTTTGTTGCTAGGCTGACTTTCCGCAGAGGTATCTACACAAGGTTGCGATGCATAGCCGCTGTCTCCAAGAGGATCATCTTCATAGTCAACGTCTGTATCCACTTCGCTATGAAATCCTTCGCTGCCATCGCTTCCGTCATGGCTGGTCTTGGAGATAAATTCGTACACCTCGTCAAGGGAGGACAAGGAAGACACGCTGGACCTGGATGCGCAGCGCTGGGAGCCCATGCTGCTGGCACTGTAGTTGTGATCCTCCTTCGGATCGATATTGGTGGCCGCAGAATCACTTTCCTGCAAATTTATGGAACTGGGAGGATTGAACGCGCTGCCGTAACTCCTCTTCTTCGGTGTCTTCAGAGGCTGAGGTTTCTCACCTATTAAAAACAAGATTTGTCAGTAAGCAAATACGCCAATGAGATCACCTGCAAAATGAGCACGCTGGGGCTGGCTGACTGCAACGTCAGCCAAACGTGAGCTTCTCAGAGTCATCGTATCTTGTGCACATTTACTGTCATCCAGAGAGGACAGCGGTCTTCAGCTAGTCACAGCTAAGAGCTGGAGAAACAGAGCAGTAGCTAGGAAAGCCTCCTTACCATCTAGCACAAAGAGGGCAGGGGAAGAACTTTGCAGAAAAAAACAAAGTTAGTTGGGGAAAAAAAAGGAATGTGGTTCTATAAAACTGTAATGCTAGCAGAAAGAATAATCAAACCACAATTGCTTCTTGACTGCTCTTACTATTGGGAAACTAGACCATACTTGTTTCCTGAAACTTGATAGAGAAAACATTTAGCTACCGGGTAGAGAAGAAAAACAGTAAAATGGCTTACACTTACAGTCCAACATCCCTTGTTGAATGGAAGTATTTAACAGCATCATTGCAGTAGCAGCATCAATGTCAGATTCTGTGAAGGAGAAGCAACAAAACATTAGATCTCAGGTAAACCTGACAAAACGAGGTCCCTGGAACATACAAAGAAGGTGTTCAAAACCAGGCTGGATGAGGCTTTGAGCTACCTGGACTAGTGGAGGGTGTCCCTGCCCATGGCAGGGGGGTTGGAACTTGATGATCTTTAAGGTCCCTTCCAACCCAGACCATCCTGTGATTCTATGATTCTGTATTAGCCAACAATAAAGAGTGGGGGGGGGGGGGTTAGTGTATGAATTTAGACCAAGCATGACTCTTACACAGTGCAATACACTTACAGAACAGTCTCTTACCTAAACTGGGATATTCAAAAGCTGAATTCTCACCTTGGACTTAGAAAAGCAGAAGCCAACAATCAGCAACATCAATTAGACAGTCGTATGACGATGCTGTTGCTATACTTATCAACAAGTGGCTTTTATTTATACAGATTGGGAGATCACGTGTATGGCACAGCCAAGCATCTCCGCAGGTTCCTGCCCTGGCAATGTGAATAAGCGAGGCTCTGGAACGAATGCACCCGTTACCGCCGCGTTAATTCAGCACACCTCTCTCCTCAACTAACAGCAAGTCAAACGGAAGAAAATGAGAAGATGAGGGGGAGGAAAGGGCGCTGAACTGCTTGATCTAGAAAGCATGGGGATCTAAATAATAAATATGCACTTTAAAAGGCTTGGGAGAGACAGGCTTTATATTCTTCTCCTTATACAGGAGAGAAATATGTAAAACTATATATACGGTGGGCTACCCAGGCAAAAGAGGAGCAAAGAGACGGTGAGCTCTCACAAAAACCCTGGTGTCCCGGAGCAAAAGACCACATCCAAGGTGTACGTACGCACGTACATATGAGTGGAGAAGCGGGGTGGGAAAACAAGGCGTGGAAAGCACTGGCAGCGAGCAGACAGGGCTCTCTGTCCTGCTGAACTGGAACTGGCATGGGAACTGAAGTGAAACATCAGCAATGCCATTTTTGATGGCATTTCTTCAGCCTCCCATATGCATTAACTGTGTTACTGAATCTGAGGGGAGGGTTAGTACTGGGAGGAGGACTGCAGAATTGTCAGTTTGGCTTCCTTATCTTCTCTAGCTGTCCCTAACTTCATCCCTGGTCAAAGAGAAGTTTGAAGAAGGTGTCACCTTGGGAATGTTGTACCAACATGGAAAGGGGACTGAGCTCCTGCTTCCAACACAGATTATAGCACATACACATTCCCCCTTGTTTTCACTTTCTGACATTTTAAAACAAGCATACTTTAAGGTCTATCCCATTGCACTCACAAGCTTACTTTTTTTTATTCTGTTTTATCTTCCTTTGGCAGCAACAGAGCCCTTGAATTTACAAGTCATACATACCCAACTGACAAAAAGAAATATTAAAAAGCACAAAGTTACTTTCCTCCACACTTATTAGTGAGGAACAAGACCTGTGCTCAACAGGCTTCTTCAAAAAAAAAAAAATGCTGTGATATGCAAGCATGCTATCTAGCTCCATTCTGATACCGAGGCCCACTAAAATGTTTGAAGAAAATTTTTTTAAAGTACATATGAGGAAATGAAGCAACCATCTTCTGTTCAACAGCTGTTGCTACTTCTGTTCGCATTTGACTGTCAATGAAAAACAGATTTCCATCTTAAATTCACTTTTTTTTTTTTTTTTTTTAAAATCTGAATCTTGCTGTCTGTTTTTCCATGTGGAAAGCAGAAATAGAAATCCCTAAGACACAACTATGGACAAGTCCTTGTTACCCCAACACTTGTTAAAACCTGTAAGAGCAGGTAGATCCCAGGAGGGTGAGGAAGTGGAGAGCAGAAAGACAGCAACGCTGCAATTCAGGAGGGATTCCCTGAAAATAAACAGCAAAAAACCCCCCCAAAAAACTGTGCTGTTTCTCAGTAGCAACACCACTTCGTGTTTGTCTGTGCTACAAAAGCCAAAGTGCAGACATCCCCTGCTGAGCTTGCACGCTGCTGCCGGCACTTCTACCACCCCATACAGCCTGCGGTATCCAGACCTGTATGTATTCAGAGTCCACATCATAGATTCACAGGATGGTTTGGGTTGGAAAGGACCTTAAAGATTATCTGGTTCCACCCCCTGCCATGGGCAGGGACACCTCCCACTAGCCCAGGTTGCTCAAAGCCTCATCCAGCCTGGCCTTGAACCCCTCCAGGGATGGGGCATCTACGGCTTCTCTGGGCAACCTGGGCCACTGCCTCACCCCCGGCACAGGAAAACATTTCTTCCTAATATCTCATCTCAATCTGCCCTCTTTCAGCTTAAAACCATTACCCCTCGTCCTATAACAAGTATACTCATTGCTCCACGTTCCCCTGCAAATCCTGTTGCACTCTCCCGCCTGCCTGTATCACACACACTTTAAGAGACTCCTGTGGCCACATCCCATAAATCTGAGACATTAAAAAATTTTCTGCCTTTCATTCTCCGTTCTTGGTAGCCAGTACAACTAGCACGGAGATACGGAGCTTTCAGACTGGTTTTCTACTGAACTATTCATCCTGTAAATAGGTCATATTTGGGAGTGCTCTGTCTGCTAAACACCTTGCTGGGAGAACAAGACGACTCCTATTACATCTTGAAGTTCATCTTCTGGATTTAAATTTAATACACAAGTGGCTAATATAATGAGGACATGTTCTGCTACATCAGGTTTTTTCATAATCTAGCAGACCCTTCAGAGCAGGTCCGCACACAGCATCAGCTGGGCTTCAGTACATGCTTGCAACTAAACCCAGGGGAGCAGAGCAGAAAGAAAATTAAATGTTTACCTTTCAGAGATCGGCCGTGAGTCTGCTGAAGGACCGAAGTTAGGTAGTTAGGGGATGCTGACCTACTGAAAAGAAATTCAACAAGTCAAAGCCAAGCCCTAATTAACCAAATGATTTCTACAACAGATAGTAGACACCATGCTATGATCATCGAAAGCTAAAAACAAAACCAACCCGATCATCACAGTTTGGTTGACAAGCAATTTCTGTTGCCCTCGGTAGATGGTTTGATACACGGTTGATGGTTTACGTAGCGCTATAAGCCATCATCAGCATTTGGAAAACATCCCCAACCACGCACATTAAGCAAGAGGCTTGTTGGCAAGAGATCCTAACTTCTGCAGATTTTTATATACCTGCCTAAAGGCTGGATTTTAAACATTTTTTTTAGTAAGTAAAACCTGCATGGGAATAAAACATTAGCTTATACAAGGATGCTTAGAACCCAGGAGCACAGATTAGATAAGGTCCAGTTGTGTCCATCTGTTCTTCAAAATGGTCATGAGAGATTAACAAAAACAAAAGTTAGTGTCATGCAAAAAGCTGGGAAAGAGAAAAAAAAAGAAAAGAAAAAAACCAAACCAAGATATCTGCTCATTTTAAAGTTATCTGAAGCTGGGCTGCTTCGGTGTTTGCATTATCAGACCAGCTATGCACCCAGCCCTAATTAATCAGTTCATTATAAAGGTCCTAGCTAACAGTTAGAAATAAATACAACAGAAATAGTACACAACTATTAAAATTGCATGAAAAAGCAATACACAGCTTCTGTAGTAGCGCTGGAAGAATTCAAAGGGTGATGAGCAGAATTCTCAAGCTCAACCTATATAACAGCAATCTCACGGGATTCATGGGGTGATTTCCATCATTACGGTGTGTTTACCTTTTCTATTGATCATATTTAGGCAGCTCTAATTTCCAAAATAAGGCACAGCCACAAATCATTAAATTCATTCTTTCAGTTGAATTTTGAACAAAAACAGCTATTTATGAGGGATGTCCATTTGATACTCTCACTGCTCCGACTTGCCATCATACTAGCCAAACTCAGCTGGCCATTGGTAAGTTCCAAAGGTTAGTATAGTGCAGGATGAAAAAAATTGAAGCAAGGTGGCTTGAAATGCATCATCTGAGCTCCGTAAGGAGCTCTTGTAGTGCTGCAGCCTGCCTGGCACTGGAAAGCAAAGCTACTGAAGAGAAGAGTAATATTTCAGCATCTCCCAAATGCGGTAAGAAGATGCAGTGCAGTTGAACGCAGACATCTGCAAAGCTCTAGTTCAGTGTCCGGTATCTTTTCCTGTGGGGGTGATGGAGTGCAAAGGGAACAGATCCAAAAATGAGGAGAAAAAAAAAAAAAAGTAAGGAAAGCAATGGATCCACCAGCTAGCTCTGCGGTCTGCAGAGAAATTGTACAAATGGATGCTAAACATCTTCATCCTTTTGCTTCAGCTCCAATTCTTCCAAGAATCACATCCACATAGAG
>VZTO01027170.1:9315-46118 GCA_013400615.1 Syrrhaptes paradoxus
TTTCCAGGGATGGAGGTGAGGCTGACCGGTCTATAGTTACCCGGGTCCTCCTTCTTGCCCTTTTTGAAGACTGGGGTGACATTCGCTTTCCTCCAGTCCTCAGGCACCTCCCCTGTTTCCCACGACTTGTCAAAGATGATGGAGAGTGGTCTAGCAATGACTTCTGCCATCTCCCTCAGTACCTGCGGGTGCATCCCATCAGGACCCATACACAGGCTACTTTACTTCAAAGAAGAAAAAAACTCTAAATTTCTCTCTCTAAAGTGTAAGAAATTGGATATCTATCTTATTGTCATTATAGTATGCCAATACCTTTAAGATAGCTCAAGGGAATTGTTTATATTTGCACAAAGTTTGTTTTACATAGTTTTTGGTTTTTAGCCAGGGACAGTATCTTAACTTTCACTGCACATTAGTGCAGTTATGGAATTGTTTTCATTATACCAATGCAAGACTTTCTACTGCTTATTAAATGGTGGAATTTTTTTTCCATGTCTTTTTTTTTTTTTTTTTTTGTGAAAATACTAGGGATTTATATCAAAAAAGATACATTCAAAAGAATAGGTAACAATCTAAGAAATATAGTTTCATTAGTGCATTTATTCCCATCTGAGAATCCTAGTATGTGTTAAATAATTAACTAGAAATAATTACATTAAATAAAAAATAATCACAATAACATTTATTTTTGGAGAACCCTGATTCCCATTGCACAATGACTTTGTTTGCATTACTGAATATTGAAAGCATCAGCGGCAAGTGAGGAAGTGGTTTATAATTTGAACAGAATATTAAAATTTAGCAGTGGCTCGGCCTGGTAAGCAGCATAAAAGTATCATAATAAACTGAAATACTGAGAGAATAGTAATTAAGTTTTTATTCGTCTAGATTTTACAGTGGTTTATATAGTGAACTTCATGTAAAATATAAATGAAAAATAGTATGATTTAGACCCAGAACTAGCAAACGGAAAACAATATACATAGGAATTGGATTATATTAATTTATACTAAAATTCTATTCATATTATAATTTTAACACTAAATTTACATGAATCCTTTTAACATCAGAATTGTTTTGGTTTTAACTGAATTCCTCCCCCCAAATCTTTGCAATATTTGCAAATTATGCTAATTTTCTAGCTTTCTCATACTGAAAAACTCCATATGTTGTTGACTTGTGCACAGATGTGCACAAATAATTCTGTCTTCTACCAACCCCTATCTATCACTTTTTTTAAGATATGTGTAATTTGCTGTGAATATCATTGTGCAGTAGACTGTGTGTCACTGCTGAGGTTCTGAAATCAGAAGCAGTTGATGGATTTAAGAAAAGCAGAAACCAGAAAAAACTATGTCATTACAATAAATTATGTGAAAATATTAATCCAAAATTCCATTACATTATTTTAAACATCTGAGACAAATATACAAAAGCAATAAAATTCATAATCAAGGATTAAACTTTTAATAGCTGAGCACTACAGGGTGCTCTATTATGCTATCCTGCTATGACCTGTTGTGCCTATCTTTTCGGATTTTTAATCCTTAACACAAATTCAGAGCTTTCACTTGCTTTATCTCAGACTTCTCACATAATTTTAAGGTAATTTTTTATTCTCTGGAAAGTCAAGTGCTTTTATTATATAAATGCACCTCATACCCCTATTCAATACACTGATTTAAATACTGTTATTCTATTTTACCGATTACTGTCATTTCATGTAAAGGTTTTGTTGCTGTGAAAGCTATAAAACTGCACAATGTTTTCATTACAACTGCATCTCACTTGTTCCTAATATTCTGAATAAAATTCACACCTTGTTCACTGCCAACAAGACGATAAATTTGTGGGTACTTGATTACAAGGAATGCAAGTTTGAGCTGTGGGAACAAGGAATTTTTCCATCCAACAGCACTTCTCTGCTTCCATCCCCTTTTAACAGTGCCTAGTCCCATTTGAATGGGAGTAGGGCAGGGAAGAGGAAGGGATGTGTCATTCTGAGACATCTTATGTCAAATAAAAATATCTTTCCAGCCATTTGTAAAAGGAGAAAAACACGAGAATTTGGGGTTTTGTCAGAGTGACGTATGCCTTCTGTCTGATATATCTGTGACTGTCCTGCTCAGACCTATCAGCTAGGAGACTTGGATTCACTTCTGTTTACAAGAGGATTTCAAGTCCTCCCCACCTTTGAATCTCACTGAAAACTGGTTTCAGCTCAATCAGACCTGAATCATAATAAATCCAGAATTTCTTCTACGTTGGACAAGTACTTAGCTATTGTAATAGAAACTGGAAATGAATTACTCTCTACAAACTTCTTGGCCACAATGTTAAAGCAGCACACTTGCTAATATTGGTCTTTGTTTCAATAGCAGTGTGACTGATTCATGCAAACACAACTTCAACAGTAACTACTGAGCACATCCAGTTGCACCACAGCTCTGGCCTATTTCCCCTGAAACTAAAAATAACTTTGATATTCACATTCAAGCCAGAATGGCATTTTGATGTAGGATTCTTTGTTTAAACTATTCTACCTACTGCAGCTCAAATATTCACTGGCCCAAATGTTTCCAGGTGAAATGTCTCCCGGTGAAAAAAAATCACTCTTGAACCAGGTGGTAAGGTCACCTATCCATAAAGTAAAAATATTTAATTTAGCTGATACAAAAATAGAATTGTGTCAACAGAACAGTGCATCCTGTTCCAGAATCCCTTTTATTCTGTTTTCTGGAGTAAACTTGTGGGTGATGTTGCCTCAGATTTCCTAAGGAATAAGATGAATTTCTTAGGTTTAGATCTAAAGATGTGTGATGTGCAAAAATATTTAACCATGGTTTGATTTCTGTAACACCTCAGAGGAGAGGAAGGCAATGTTACACAAATCACGGTGTTCTCTGTTAGTTTTTATCATCATTATTAACCTGACTGAACAATACAGTCGACTTTCACATTCATTATCTATCTCTGTAAAGCAGTTATCTCACCTTTAACAATCTCACCCTCAACTTAGAAAGAAAGCTGATCACTTTCAAGAAACAGTTGATTTTGCACATAAAACTAACATTTTAGAGAACATGCGGGTTTCATTGGTAATTATAGCAATTTCTAGGCTGTGGCTCAGTTCATTTCTTATGAAGCTAGTTAGAGGATTGTTTCCTGACTTTTCAGTATTCTAGTATTATGTAGTGGTGTGAAAGGCACAATGGATTAGTTTAAAAAAACACATGGAGGTTAATTAATTATAAGTTCAACTCATATATGATTGTGTGCATGCACACATGTATGTGTGTGTAGGGAGTTTATACAGAAAGAGGGTGTGTGCATTACCTTGTTTTGGGAGAGTTTCAGGGTCAGCTGTACAACCCTCAAAAGTGATTGTAACCAATCTGATACCTACCCTGGTGAGACTGAACTACTGCTTATCCTGAAACTGCCTTCATTTTTCTCCTAGTGTTTTTACAGTAGAGAGCACACCGGGACTTGTACAACCAGCTCACAGAAAATACAAACGGAATCTTTGTAGATGCACTAGTAGCCCATAGCTTCAGTTAAGGATTACACCCTATTCTATTAGGTATAACGAAAGGCAGAAGAATAAAAATTAACTACAAAATTATTATAGTTGCTGTAATTATCTGTAGCTTCAACATGTTACAAGCTAAACCACTGTCATATTTTTTTAAAACATAATGAAATGGGTCAATTTTAAAGACGGATTTTTACTGGACAATTTTAAAGATGGTTTTTTGCTGGACACTCAATACACAAAAGAACTCAAGAAAGAAACATATTACCAGGGAAAAATTTATTAAAGACAAAACAGAGGCAGAGATTAATTATATGAAAAATCAATTAAACAGGACAGAACTGAGGTTAAGACATAAAGTGCCTTTTATAAAAGTAGACTGATTTATCAGATAAAGGAAAGTAACAGAGGGAAGTATAAGGCAATAGGGAGCATATTATCACAGAACTGACTCAGAAATATATTTCAAGCAATGTTTTGAAGAGAACTGACAGCAACCAGATTGCATCTGTCAAAGGCAAAAAGCAAGACTCAAAAAAATTTTTAAGGTTTTGTGGCAATTACACAGCTCTATATATACATACTTCAGAGTGCCCAAAACTTCCTTTCCTACTGCAACTAGTGTTTCCTCCAACAAAAAGGTTTAGGAATATGGTTTCTCCCCCTGGATCCCCATTACTCTATACTCGTTTGTTCCGCTTCTATCTAGACTATCCCAGTACACTTTTTATCACATTTTTGGTTTTTTGCTTGTTTGTTTTCTCTCAATTTCTCTCGTTTTTCTTTCCCTTTTCTTTTATTCTTTGGCCTACTCAGTCTTCTCCCATGATTTTATTTTCCAGTCCTCTCTTTCACTCTCAGCTTGTTGTCACTTTCCACCAAAAGCTCTACAGTAATGCATCTCTTCCCATGAACCTTCTCCATTCTCTTGAAATACTGAAAGCATTTTCCTGTCTGAATCTCTGCATCTCTTACTGTCATCTTCCTCTTTCTGGACCTGACTGTAATTTACCTTTATAAAATGTTCTTACACAGTCTTCACAAAATCATACCAAAACACTAGTTCAAAAAACTCATGGGCAAGAAATACTCCTTACCTTCCAGAAATCTGACTTAGCTTTATCTGTCAACTTCACTGGCATAATGTTCTCCCTTAGGATATTTCATTCTTTATTTTGTAGCCAAAAGTGTCTCTCTCTAAGGATCACTATGACTTTATAATCCCCATAGCTATAACCTTTTACTGTCTCTACACACACTTATTTTCAACTCTTTAGTTTGGATTTCCATATGCAGCCCTATCTGATCTCATCTTGCTATTTCTTTTTTCCCTTTTCTGAGCTTTAAACTTTCCCCACGTCTGTCTCTCTCTCTCTCACTTCTTTTGTCTCCTTCCACTAGTCAGGACTTTGCTAGTCACTCCTATGTAAATAATCTTTAAAATACCTATCTAGGTATGCCCCCTTATTTAAATTCTTCTTTTGTTGTTTTTACCTTCTTGTCATCAGCAATCTCTTTCCTGGAAAGCACTACTTTTCCTTTTCTTTTTTTGCTTTCTATTTTCACAATATATTGTTTGCTCTAACAAACATAATTTGTCAGGTCTATATTGCAAGGTCATCAAGGCACAGACCTTGCTCTCTTGCTCTTTCAGGGCGGAAGAGAAAGAGAGCAAGAACACCTACGGTTTTACATAAACAACAGTAGTAAAAATGACACAGCATTAGCCTAATACAGGAAATGAATACTCCTTGGTGTGTTGTACATTCAGCCTGTAAGTAGACTTTCAGACCTAAGAATCTGCTGACTAGCAAGAGCAGACCTTTTGTTGAATAGCAGCCAAAATTAATAGATAAACATGCAAATAAACCCACTGTTTTTAATATACTTTAAGGCAACAAAGAAGCACATGTGAACCATAAAATGAATTCACAATACATGAATAATTTAGCAACATTTAAAAGGAGTACAGTGATCACCCCATATAGGAGTGTAATCAACGCTTAGTTTCCCGCGGGTTACGAAGAAGTATATCCTGAATTCATAGACAAAGGAATTCTTCCCTTCTGAGCAGAAAAACAGGATATGTCTAAAGGAAGCTGAGATGAGTGAAAACTCAGATCTCTAGCTTTGCGTGGCTCTGCTTTGCTTGGTTGTGTGTGAAATATGCTTAAAATATACCTTATGAGATAGATTTTTATTGGCAGGGTGTAGTTTAAATTCAGTAATTACATAGTGACTCAATTTTCATTAACTTAGGTTTCTCTGTGAAACCTTAATTCTCTCCTCAACACTCCATTTTCTGTAATTCATTGTGTTAACATGTACAGTGAATTCAGATTTGTTCTGTCTTTGAAGTTTGGGCCCCTTCCATAGATCTGATTTTGAGGCTAGGATTTAAGCATGTTTCCAGAACTGAAATAGCAGTTTCAAGTTAGAATCTACATTTTTACATTTCTGAAAACTGTAAGTTATTAATTCATTGAGAAGCACAGTTGATTTGCATAAAATATTACTCCATACTGCTTTAATATAAAACTGGTTGTTTAATTCCCCTCTTAGTCTGACACAGTTTAATGTGCTTTTTACAAAACATTTTTCTCTAATGTTGTTGTCCCTAGCTGAAAATAATAAATGAACATATGAGTAGTATCAGCTTTCTGTACTGTCTAGATAATTTTTTTTAGATGGATTTTTTCATGGTGTCTTTACACCACCACAATTTTGTGTCTAAATATATTTCAGATTGTTTGGGTAGGAAGGACCCCTTGATCACTCAAATGAGTATACACAGCATACCTAGAGAATTTCTGAGATTTTAAGGTAGCAAAGAACAGTGGGATTTTAAGAGAAATGTACTTTCATTAAAAGAAATTGAAATAGTGGTAAGTGCCAGAAGAGATACTGTAGATAAAGATATTAATGAAAACCAGGGTCCAGAAATACTTACAATACGAACAAGCCAAGCCAATGTAGAAGTAGATGTAGAGTAGTGGGTGTTGTAATGATAAGGTGGAGTCTGATCATCTTCCCATGTCTCATACCGTTCTGCATAGAAGACTGCTCTCTTTGGGTTCAAAGCACCAATAGGCTACAAATGGACAAGAGGTCAAACATATTATCAGCTAAAGGGCAGCATGTCTCATATGTCATAGTTTAATTCTGCACTGAGACTCACTACATAGGAGATTCTGCAAGCAAACTCATTCCATGCTGTAGTAATCCTTTCAGATTGCTGTAGTCTTAGAACTTCTTTTCAAAGGCTTTGTGTACTAAAAGTATTACGACTTTCCTTATTTTAATTGACAAATGCAAGTGAGTGATCCACATCTGCAAATTTTCAAGACCTTCTTGAAGTATGAGTTGTTTCCCAATTAATTCAGTAACATTGCTCTGGAAATAGACTTCTAAAACTGCATTTTAAATGCATTGAGGCCAAACTAATATTTCTGTTGCTGTCATTCACCATAATCACACAGCTAATGAAAACTGACTTTTGCTCACACAGGATGCTTTGTAATGCACAGTTCATGATGAAAAGATTTCACGCAGAACTGCTGATGGTGTCTGGTGATCCTAAGCAGAAACACTTAAGAAACATGCATAGTCCTGCAGAACTGGATGTACTCTCTGACTCAACAAAGTCATGTTTTACTGAGTGAAACAAGAGTTTTGTACCTAAAAACAATACAATTTGGAAATCATTAACAAATTCAAAGTCCATTTTGAGCACAGTTAACAGACAATCAATACAAATTAGGTAAAAAAAACAAAAGAAATGTAAGACAGCAGTAAGAATTGTTGGATTTGACATATCTATTTAGGGAATACATGTTTTTCTATGATTTTTTTAACCCATTTTATCTCACAATTTTTTTGCAAAATGTATTTATTTTTGTGTGATACCAAAGTCACTGGGATAAAGCAAATACAACAGAAAGTAACTAAAATGTTGAAGTATATATGATTTTAAATATGTTTTTCCAGATGAAATAGTAGTGTACTTACTACCTGTCTGCAAAGAATCTTCAGATTTTGTAGTAAAATTAACCAAACACACAAAGAGCACACTTCCACACCAAATAATTGTACAAGCTTATTACAATTTTAAATGATTACTTGATTTGTATTAATCAAAAGTTAAGAGTAAGAACTGATATTATTAAGGGGATTACAACTTGAAAACAAACATATACTCAAGAAATTTGACCCTTTTTAAAATGTTAACGCGTAGCGTCTCATTCCACAGCACAATCTTTCTACTGAGTTAAAATACAAAGTCATTTGGAATAGAAATACCAGCACCAGGTCAAATCAGTGTGTTTCACTAGACTACGTATGCAACCGAACAAATTTAAAGTTACAAGTATTTTATTCCTTCAGTACTGCCGGGTTTTTTTTGAGATGGCTGTTAGAAAGGCTGATGTAGAACATGCTGTTTTCCAATTTTACTTATTAGAGCTTGTTTTTAAACAGCAATGTTTGATGAACACTTACATTATAAAACGCTATGATTTCAATATTTTTCACATGAAACACTCTAGATGCTTAATGCTTTGCTGTGTCATGGAGATGTTAATAGCTTTCTCATACATGTAAAATGTATGAGTAATCCCTGAGGATCAGTGTTATCTGATGCAGATTGCACTGCAAGACCTCAAAAAACATTCTTGAAAGAGAAGTATGAGCCATTCCCTAGCACTTTCCAGGCTTGTTTCCCAACTACTGGAAAAAGAGAAAATATAAATACTTGCATTTTTGTTATACTCTCATTACATGTCCCGACACTGTCAGGAAATATGCTGGCGTTATTATAGGCTATAAATTGCCAATATAAAAAAATGGTTGCTCAGCCACTTTCTTGAAAGAGTAACTTATTAAAAGACACTCTTTTAATAAGACTGACAAACTGTGCAGGTATATGTGCACTTAGTTACATTATATCAGGGCTCTGGGTTGCTTTGGGGACTGCACGGGACCTGCCAATACCATCCTTATCAAAGTACTGTGCATCCACTTCTCTGGCAGAACAAATTCCAGTCTCCAACAGAGCATTTCAAAAGCTAAAGCAGTAATTCACACCCTAGTCTGCTAACAGGAACGTTCACCCCCTCTGAGAAGGAAACACAAAATGGCAGACAAATCAGTGAGACTGTATTTTCTAATAGAAAAGCACTCTGAGAAGATCTCTTGCCTCCACTGTGAAGGTGCATCTTTCCCCATGCTGCAATGAATTCTGAGGCTATGAAAGGCAGAAGCATCATCTGTCACAATATTATTGTACATATATGTTTGAAGGCACGGTAGAGAAGGGATACAGCATATAACGCAAGATCGAAAATCAAAACTCCAGGCCTTTCAAAATACATTTGAAGCTGATCAGACATCTTTCATCAAATAAGATATGTGTTTTCATTCTGTTCTTCACTGCAAATTGATTAGAGTAACAAGCACTATGAAGCTTAACTGATGCTTAAAAATAATTACAAGGTATTTCATTTTATAGACTATCAAAATTTTAATGATGGTTTAATCAATAGCTTTAAATAACTCTTAAAAAATTACATATTTATTGTAGTATATAATGAAGAAGCTACTTGAGAATCTCACAATAATTTTCCAAAGTCACATACAGCACTAATGCAAACACATCATCATGTTTTCTAGGTTCTGCAGGGAGAAGTGTTATTTCCATTTAAAAGATAAAAGGTTGTAAGATCGTGCATTCCCATTTTCATGTAAAAATGCCTGAACAAATAACTAAAATAATCTACTTTCAGAAGACACATATTCAATTTATTAAATGATAAACCTAAAAAGCTGTATTCTGAAGATTACCTTCATCCTCATCAATATTCTTTTCAGAGTTAGAATCTATTTTTACTTCAATTACTTTAGGATTCATTTCAAGAAAAATGCTGAAACTCACAAAATATCTGCTGAATAAAATGGACTCTTTAAGTGAAATATCATGAGAGTCATCTCTTTTCTTGCATAGTATGGAAATTTTCATGTGAAAATCTCTGGGTTGAGTCTTTTCTAGGAATTACCCTCCCTTGCTCCAGAGAGAAGGAATGAAAGAAAGAAATGAGGGTGTGAGGTAGAGATTGCCCTCAGCTAGAAAGTTTCACCTTGATGTCTCAGGACAGATCCTGGACTAGATGAACTAGTGATCTGGATGGTAGCCTGGGATTTGGGAGATACAGATTTCTGTCTTTCCACAAAGATTTCTAGTGTTCCCACGTAAACTGTTTAGGTATGACTCTATCTTGCAATACAGAGGTATGCTAGAAATCCCTGAGTTAGCCCCAGGAGGGCTGGTGTGCAAACATGGCACCATTTATGCAGAGATGGCAACTGGAATTTCACAAGAAGTGCACCTGTGTCAATGCACATGGGGAGGAGAGCTGGGAGTTGCCCCATGCTCATACAACTTTGCAGCTGTGGTGCAGTCAACATGCTAGAGGTAAGGGATGCCATCCAGAGGATCCTGGACAGGCTTGAGAGGTGGGCCCATGCCAACCTCATGAAGTTCAACAAAGCCAAGTGTAAGGTCCTGCACCTAGGTCGAGGCAATCCCAAGCCCAAATACAGGCTGGGCAGAGAATGGTTTGAGTGCAGCCCTGAGGAGAAGGATTTGAGGGTGTCAGCAGATGAAAACTGAACATGGGCTGGCAGTGTGTGCTGATGGCCCAGAAGGCCAACTGGATCCTGGGCTGCATCAAGAGAAGTGTGGCCAGCAGGTGGAGGGAGGTGACTCTGTCCCTCTACTCTGCTCTTGTGAGACCCCACCTGGAGAACTGTGTTCAGGTATGGGCCCCCCCAATGCAAGAAGGATGTCGAGCTGTTGGAGCAGGTCCAGAGGAGGGCCACAAAGATGATCAGAGGGCTGGAGCACCTCCCCTATGAGGATAGGCTGAGAAAGTTGGGGTTGTTCAGCCTGGAGAAAAGAAGGCTCCAGGGGGACCTTACAGAAGTCCTCCAGTATGTGAAGGGGGCCTACAGGAGAGATGGGGAGGGGCTTTTTACAAGGTCATGCAGTGACAGGATGAGGGGTAATGGATTTAAACTGAAAGAGGGTAGATTTAGATTAGATCTTAGAAAGAAAGTCTTTATTGTGAGGGTGGTGAGACACTGGAACAGTTTGCCCAGGGAAGCTGTGGATGCCCCATCCCTGGAGGTGTTCAAGGCCAGGCTGGATGAGGCTTTGAGCAACCTGGTCTAGTGGGAGGTGTCCCTGCCCATGGCAGGGGGGTTGGAACTCGATGATCTTTAAGGTCCTTTCCAACCCAAACCATTCTATGATTCTATGATCTCTGACCTGTGATGAAGAAATACAAGGAACATCTGATCCCCCTTTTCTCCTTTTCTGTGCAGTAATGGAAACCCCTATGGGAACCACTTCTGCACATTAATGGAAAGAACTTAAATCTCCCCTGATGTAGGAAACCATACATATTGAAAATGCTAATGGAAAGTGCTCAAATCTCGTATTTTTTCTGCCTCTGGCTTCCTTGGTGTTTTTTAAATATCCATTATAACTGCAAAATATGGTTACCCAAAGAAATGGTAACAGTTCATTCTTCAGTAAAGATATGCATTTTTTGTAAAGACTTTAAATCTCAGCTGTACAAACTAGCACATAACCCAGTTTTACTCTAATGAGGCCTGTGTCCTGCTAGATGACAATTTCTACAGTAGTCTCGCAGATTTCTTGTGAAATCTGTAGGATATAGGGGGTTTTGGTCATTTTTCCATAGCATTACAGTGCTATTCTTAGTCCAGAAAGTCAACTCCTATGGTACCATGGTTATGAAATAGAGATAAATTGTATTTACAGATCTATTCCTGTATCTTCATGTAATGGAAAAAAAAATATTTGCACTTCAATGATATTCTACTGCTGTGCAAGCTAGTTAAAATGACTTGCATAGTCAATACAAAGGCAAAGCTCAATCCATGTACTATGTATCAGTCTAGTATCTTAACCAGAAGACAAGTACAGAAGCTGAATTTGAGTCAAACAAACTGTTCTGAACATTAAATAAAAAGTTCTTTCTACGATGTTTTATAAAATGCTTTTTCCAAATGCACCATTTTTCTTTTTACTAAAAAAAGTCCTCTATAAAGACTCATATCAAATAGTATTAACTTTACATAAAACGGTTTTATAAGTCTTTACTCCAGCCAAGCAAAACAACTCACTGTATGACAATGCCTATTCAGCCACTTCACTTCTGAAGTAATAAAAGCTGCTGTTTGAGTTTATTTTATGCTTCTTTTTTCCATTTAAAAATAAAGTAAGTATTTACTTTAACACTAAAAACACACTTCTATTCATGTCATTCTTTTTTATCTGGCTAGTCTCTTCAGACATCTGGCCTTTGAACCAGTGTATTGTCAATACATCTAGTGTTTATATCCACTGGACATGTTATGTTAGCTCATGTAATATTTACTGTTTTGCCAGCTATCTTCATAGAACTACATTCTCTCATGAGAGCAGAACTGATCGTAGCATCCTATTTATCCAGCCACTGAAATACTCTGCTTATCTTGACCCTAATTCACGCAGCAGCTACCTTATCTGTTTTTCTCTCTTTTTTTTTTTTTTTTTTTTTTTTTTTTNCTGTGCAAAAGAAATCTTGAGTGTGGCTTTCTCTGGCTCCGGATGAATACAGATTGAGTTTTCCTGACTGCTTGCTTTTTTAATTAAAAAAAAAAAAAAATCAAACAGCCTTTAAGTAGGACACCTATTTTAAAGTTTAAAATAAATTCTAATTTTATCTAAATTTGTAAACAGCTTTTCTTCAGCATATCAATATCAAAATTATCAAATATAAGAGCTCTGACAGATTCAAAGTGCCAGAGTTTCACTCAGTAAACACACTTTTCATTTAAGAAAAATAAATGTTTAATGTGTGGCTTAAACCAAATGAGAAACAAACTCATTTTTCTTATGATGGTGGACTTCATGTGGTGAAGAGAGAAGTTTAAGTCACAGAAACTGATTCCATTTTTCCAGTGAGAGTGGCTCTTGCTAAGCCCATAAACTCCATTCCACGACATACACATTTTTGGAAGTATTAAGTGTGGTTTGCCTTGAAATACTCACACTTCAATGTGTTCGTTTGCATTATTACATTTAGAAGCCTTGGGGCTTTATCACTTCCTTTTCTTGAAATGGCACAGTAATAAGGAAAAGTGGTTATGCTTATCACCACCCATCAGTCAAACACCTTCTATATTAACAAAATATAATTTTTTCCACTCAATGAATGGGCGTGTGATGTCTCATACACATGTCAATATTAGTATTACTTTTCGTGGTGAAGAATTAATTTTATTTAACAGGATGTATGACTGGAAGTAAATGAGGAGAAATTCCCATTTACACTTTAATGAGCAGGGACAATGCAGCACGTCAAAACCATGCATTCACTATAATTTAGGAGTAAAAGTCATACAATTTTGTACAAACAAACCATATTACATTTCAAGTGTGTTGAAACCCCTAAAAATTCAGTGTACAGTAAGGGCTGCATACACTTTTTCCTTACTAATGTTTAATACCTATGGTATTCTTCCAAAGGAAATCTCAATAAAGAAGAAAATAAGCAGATCACCTAGTAGTTTGATAGTGAAAAGATAATCTATGTATCTATGACAGCCTCTTTCATTAGCTTTTCATCCTGTCAAACAATAAATATAACCTTTAACCTTGTATATGTAATGAATAAAACTTGAGCCTACACTGTCTAATCAAATGAGAGGTCTAATATATCCTACTGCTACGGCACCTTCCATGCCCATGGGCCCTGGTTTCAAATCTCAAATTATATGTAAAAGAAAAACCTGGATAGGGGAATTTCCAAACACTTCAAGCAAAAAGGCAGAGGAATTTTCAGACTAACATTAAAGATAATTGTTCTCTGAAAGCAAGCAACATTTGGATGCAAAAGTACCACACTAAGGAGTGCTACACAAAAAAAAAAGAATAAAATAGAATGTTAGGAAAGGACAAGTTACATGTTCAAGACAGCTTTGCAGAAATGTAAATATTTAAGTTTAAGATAAATGCAAAAGGCATATGTTTGTCACTGACATTTTAAGCAAACCAAACACATATAATTTCATTTCTACAAAACATATGAATTACATTTGTAGTGTATGTTTAATTAGGAGCTGTGATATTGCAAAGGTTGTGTATCTTATTTTATACAGAAAGCCCAGGAATCAAATGTTAAAAAATTTCAGGAGGACTACACTCTATTACCATATTTGACAATGGAGCTTTGTATGAACTCTGTATGATAACACACATACTAATTATTTTAAAAGAAGTTAGATTTAGTATTTATATTTAACTACCAAGGTCATTTTCAATCAAGAAAACAAATCATGACAGGTGGTTTTACGTTTAATTTCATTGCTTTTGTGGGCTTTTACAACACACGTTATAGTGGTAGAATTATAAATCATTTCAAAAAATTGTTTCAGGGGTATTAATTACTAAATACTGGGGACAGAGGCTTTGTGAAACCTAAGAAAGGTAAACTTCAGGGAAGAGAGAAGGTCAGGAACTGACAAAGATTTTATCCATCAGCAGCTTAGCTGGAGGTTCTGATGTGCCATCAAACATGCAGGAACATTTTTTCATGGCAGAATAAAATCTGACAGAAGGAAGTGGCTCCTCATGGAAAGGATACTGTGTGTGCCTGCCCCAGAGGTCTGGCTGAGGCTTGATGGCACATCCCGGTTCAATAATGTGAACAATAAATCACTAACTCCTGCTTTTAAGCACTGGGCTACTCAGGATTCACCTCCCTAACAAGGAAAGAAGGGGCTTACTTACAAGTACAGGACAATAGTAAAAATGAAAACAGAATTGCCAAGGAAATACTTCAAATATGGTCTGATTTTGAAGATTTTTACTGATAATGCACAAATTGAAACAGGATGCAGGTAATGCATAACAGGCCAAGTGCACAAAGTAAGGCATTTCATATTAACTGGCCACTGCCTTTTACAAATCATTAATCTATTTTTCCTTTTAAAACCATTGTGAAATGAAACCTATCAGATATTATTATAATAAACACCAGAAAAAAAAAAAGACAATTACGCCCCTTTTATCCTGAGGGATCCCACAACACTTTACAGATTGCACATATGTTTTCTCACACATCCATGGGATAAATGCAGCCCAGATCTTGCCAGAAAGGCAAGACCATTCTCCTTAGATAGTTCTGTGTAGGCTTTTTTTTTGTGTGTTCAAAAACCCAAAGGTTTTTGAAGAGGTTTCCAGAGGAAACCACTGGTAGATTTGAATAAGAGAATGCAGTTATCAAATTGGGTAAGAAAAGGTCCACAGTTGTGCACATTGCATGGATCCTTGAAGAAACATCAATAACCAAGGACTTGATTTTACATTTCCTTTCAAGGGAAAGCACTACTAGGCATGCAGTGATACTTAATAAGCTATACAAGCACTAATTCCATAATGAGTCTTTACTAACTCATGAGGAAAACCTATCTACTCAAATATCATGCTACTTCCTGTAGCAATTACATACTTTAATAGGTTGCCAAAAAAATTTGGATTCAACTAAAACTAAATACCTAACGAAGGACTCATGAGATGTCTAATCGCATTGCACTTCACTACACACACCTGCTATAATACTAGAAAGAAGTGAATCTGAGAGATTTAGAAAAGCCTAAAGGTCTTAATGAAAAGTTTATCACTATAAGCAATTAAAAATTAGAAATATTTTTGTACATGCTAGGGAACAAACCAGTGCAAGATAATTAATGATTTGTATTTAACTCCTGTTTGTGGATTTTCTTTTATTCTTCCTGGAACAGATTACAATGGTGTTTATACAAATGAAAAAGGCATTTGTGAAACATACCTATAATATTGTGAAAGGTCAGAAGTTCTACACAACATAAGTAGTGTCTCAACCAATTCATTTACATCTGAGGCATACTGTGAATGTAGTTTAATTTCCAGTTTCATTTACTCATTTAATTATCAAAATAAAAAATGGGGAGGAAACTTAGGTGTCTCTATCTGCTATTATGCGATCAAGTCCTACTCAACTTGGTTTGGAAGCCTCACAAAAGCAGGCTTTCAGGAATGGCTACAATACACCTAGAGGTACCGCAAGCACACTGTTTCCAAAAGAAATATGAAACTGAAATACCCAGTGTAGGATCTCTCCATTGCTGCCCCAGATATGTGATTGCAGGAAGAGGAGGAAAGAAAAACAGACAGGCAGAAGCCCCAGAAACCCTCATCCCTGACCAGCAGCAGAAGGCAAAGCAGGGACTGCAGCACAGGGCTGCAGAACAGGCCTTGGGGGTCTTTTTCTCCTCTCCAACCTCATTCCCAAAGCCAGTAGGTGAGAGCCTCCTGTGGTTTTGAGCCTCACTCAGTTTGTATGAGCAACTTCTCCCTCCTGGCTGAGCAACTGTGGCAAGGATGCAAGGAAGCTGTCATGTCCAGACAACAGAAACCTCATGGTGGAGATGTTGCAAGGCAACCCACCTTCACTGGTAAGAAAGTACCATACACTTTCTTAGAAAATAGGAACCTGGAAAGATACTTCCACAACCCAGTTTCAAACCCTGTTTCTCGTCTTTATTCCAGTTGGCCAAAAGTACAGCCCCTCCATATGCTTCTGCTATGCTTGGCCAGGACACACCTTCTCTGCAGGCTGTTGACACAAGGAGTACCAGAGCTGGGTATAGAGGGCAGTCTAGTGCTATTAGAGAAACAAATACTAGGAACTGTATTATTATAAAGCACTAACTGCTCATGTCCAGTTGGAGGACAAAAACCAAAAATAATTATAGGGACCAGATACTTCAGGGTCTAAAATACAGAAATACCTGTTTAATATTCAGTAATAATTATTAAACCAAAAGGATGTGCTGCTATTATCTAATCTAGTCACTGCAAAACAAAGTGAAAAATTAGTCAAAGCTTTTTATTTCTGAAGAATCAGCTTTCATAAACTAAGAGAGATAATTAGTGAGATCAAGTGGTCCGATGCACACATGATCCCTATGTCAGAAGGTATGGAGGAGCTACAAGTTTGGAACCAGATCAGTCACGGATATGGAAATAGGATAGTATAGAGATTCAGTATCAAATGATTCTAAAATAGAAAATTCTATTTCAGACTTTTCTGACTTTAAGATAAAGACCTAACCAGCCTATAAATATAAAGCAAAATATCTTCCTAAAAAGGCTTGTTAATTGTCTTTAACAAAGTTGAAGCATACCTTTGAAAGATCCCTGAAGTTGCCTGGAAGGGTCAGGTCTAATTCTTCAGATTCATAGTTTGTTAAAACCCATGGAAATATGGGGTATTGGTTCAGATCATTGTACGTTCGTCCTATTAAGAAAGAAAATATTTTAAAAATTAGGAAACAGTGTCCACTTCTCCATCTGAAAAACAATCTAGCAGTTACTTTTGCTGCATCACATGTTCCCAGTTCCCACCACTTGACAGAATCAGGTGTAAATCTTCCAGACAAAAGTATACATTTAGATGCACTTACCTTGAATCAGAAGTCAATGCAGAAATCAACATAATATAAAGAGCACAGTATTTTTCAAGATCAACTAAATCCCACCACATGACAACAAACACTTTTTTTATCATTTCCATGTAACTATTTTCACAGCATGAATGTTGCAATTTAAAACCACTAGACTATTATTTTCCTAGCCACTGTATGGAGTATCATTAGCTGGCAAAGGTTAAATGAGAGTCCAACAGCAAGGGGCTAAATTTGAGGTTTCCAAATCTAGGTCTATCCTAGACCATATTAATCCATTATTCCCTGTGACTCCACTGAAGAACTGTTGAGATTTCACTGCAATGATAGAATGAAAGGTGGAAGAAGGCAAAGGACTTTGAAAATTAAGAAACATTTTCTCATCCTTAAATGACAGAGCTGACTGCCCCAGGCCACTGTCTCCAAACATGGTGAAAGAAACTTTGCTACCACCCCAGCAGCTCAAATATGCAAAAAACATCTTTAGATACAGCTTCAAAAGAACAATTTGCAACTAAATTGAATTGAAAATTATGAAGTCATCAGCAGGGAAAGTGTGTTTGGGAAAGGCTGTTACTTCTGTGTCAACTGGTATTTAGTAGTATCTAACATTTCACTGATAAGACAAATGAAGTTGCTCAGTACAGAACCATCCACCATATTGATTTACTGAGAACCACAGAATATGCAACATGAGTTTAAAAAAAAATCAGGTCATAAATATTTGTGTGTGTGTGTGTATTTATATAATATAATTAGCAGACTGAAATAACCCAGGTTAACAATTCCCAGTCCTGCGGCAGATTTACAGCCCTGTCTCACTAACTGCTTCCTTCCAGATTCTGGACAGATTCCTGGGGTACAAAACCCGGCACAGGAAAACACAGGCTTCCTTGTTCTGTGTAGCATTTGCAATTCTCCACAAAAAAACAACTCTGCTTTAGTGAAATGTGAAACTTTCACTGCTCTACAAACACCTTGTTTTTTCAGTAACAGTTGATGAACAAGAAGTATGTTTTTATTTTGTACATAGTTTCACTGAAAACAGGAAAAGTGCATATTGGTAACAACTGTGTGCCCTCATTTTTACGTTTTGAACAGATACATGTTCACAAAAACATTAAAAAATAATTTAGGGGCAAATACAACTTTGTTATAAAAGCAATACCAGTAATGTGTGCTGCAAACAAATAAAGATAGATAAAACCAAAAAACTCCTTTAATATCAACAATGAATGAATGCAAAACTGCGCTTGGCCAGAATGAGAATTTATCAAACAATCAAATCAAGAAATACATCAGAATTTATCCATGTGAGGGAAGAAAAAGAAAGGTATTCTCTGGCAGAATACTAATTGTTGTACGTTTTTTTGGAGGGACTTTATATGTCTTGAAGTAAGACAACTCTGCCTTATTTTCCTAGTCTGTCAAATCAGAATATTATTTTCTTCTTTGTCAAGAGATTAATTACATATGATTTGTGAAGTTTCTTGAGAGCATCAAATTTAAGTTTCTATAAAATATGGCCTTTATAAAACTATACCTTCATACAATAAATACTTTTCTCACCCTCAGAATCCTCAATTGAGTTAACAGAACAGTGTGCAAAAGCTTCCACAAAAGAAAGACATTTGTGTTCATGTAGACAGCAGACTACAAGAAAATTGAGAATCAGGAAGAGAATGACTGAGGTGACTGTAGTCTATTACAAAGCATAAGCAAAAATGATGATTCTTCAGAATCAGAAGCTTTATGGAAAAGAGTTCACTGTAAAAAAGATCTTCAATTGAAAACCCTTTATAGAAACATTTGTTAAGGCGAGAACATCCCTTCGCAAAATTTTGAAAGGAAATCTAGCATTATGCAAAATGACTTTTTATTTCAAAATTAATATTTTCTATATTGAGATTTTATTTCACTTTGATGTAAATTTCATTAATTTCATTTCCATTTCAATATTCAGTGAACAAGATTTTGATGTTTTGTTCCTATTCCACATAGGAAGATCAGAAATATGTGAATAGCACAAGAAAAAAGCAATCCTCAGCTTAGCTGCTGTACATGAGTTCTCCTTTGCTGTGTGGTTTTGATAGGTTACTTACATGCGCACATGAACAAATTATCATGTGGAATTAGCTCCACGTCAGGACACTGAAGTAATTCTGTGCATTTTTTTTACCCCACAATGAGATATAATTTGAAGCACCTTATCTCCCAGCTTAGTTAGGATTTTACAAACAATGGAGCCTGAGTGACTATGTATTTGATAAATACAACCATAGTTTTGTGAAAAAATAAACAAAATACTCTCCTACTTCAATATTCACAAAACATGTTTTATTTATGAAGAGATTAACTACTAAGAATAGCAATAAATTTAGTAAAAAAGTTAGTGATTTATTTTTTCTCAATTCAACAATTTTCTTTTCAATATCAACAAATTAAAATGACCAGAGAAGATGAACCATAATTTAAATTGTGAAAGGAGACCAAACCTACATGACGAGATAAAACCACATATCTATGCTTATCTGAGTGGAGGACAGTGATCTAGGCCTATAATGGGATTACAAATCCCTAATTCTAAACATGCATAAATATTAGCGGTTTAACTTTATTAGGAATGCTTTCTTGATCAGTTCTGTCTTCACAATGATTATGTCCAGAGTAAAGTCAGAAGATGAATATATTTAGCCATCTCATCAATATCCTGGGGCTTCCAGCAAGAATTATATGGTTCTTTCTTTATCTAAATAAATATAAAACATAAACCTGTACTGCTATTGGTAGTCTCCATACCTTTTCAGAAGCTTCACATTTTCCCCCAAGTAGGCTTACATAGATTAATATTAAAGGCTGAATATTAAATATTGCAAGCCTGTGACAGTAATCTACTTGAACAATAAAACTGAAGCATAGTAAATGAGATCTCAGAAATACTGAATGTTTCTTCATTAAAAAAAACTTTTTAATTAAACCATCCAATTTAATGTTTTTATATGGCACTTTAGTTTTGAAGGTAAAGTGAGCTAGAGACAGCTGACAAAGAAATTATAACTGCAATTCCTTGGTGAAAATGTTAATGACAGCAAAATATTGTTTAATTAGATGATTGCAGCATCTGGATTAACACTCTTTAAGAGCGATGTTCCTGTGCTTGTCTGCTTCTTCACACTTTACAGACATTTTGTCATCTCTAGGTCATTAGGAAAGAATTTTTAATGATTTTTCTAGAAGCAAGTAGTTCAAGTTACATCTAATTAGATGACAATAACAAGCCCAACACATGCAGTAGCTAAATATATACATAATTAACCAGTGAGGGCTTGTACATCACAGCGTAAAAAAGTAGAAAATGCTAAACAGGCAAAAAAAAAAACAGGGAGGGGAAAGAAGTTCGTCTGAATTTATTACCTGACTGAAGATGTAATTTTTTTCCATAAACCTTTAAAAATAATCCCTTTCCCTACAAAAAATTACTTACAAAAATGACAGATATAATTATTCTCCACTTATTTTAAAAGCTGTGGCAGGTAGGACTTAAAAGAATTAAAATTTCAACAAATATAAATGCAAACACATTTAATATACTGCAATTTGAAAAGAAAAAAAACAGCAGAAACCACTTAAATACTGAGAAATAGATTTGAAAACTAGATTTCTAACTAAAACAGTGGGCCCTGCAACCATATTACAAAATGGCTTCTTGTTCCCACTTTTTTTCAATGATCTTGTAACTGGGAATAGCAAAAACTACTTGTTCCCTTTATCACCCAGAGGGTTCAGTTGACATACAGGATAATCACGTGCAATATGGCCTTTTCCTATGTGCCTGAAGAAAAGACAATTAGTATAATCATAGCTGCTTCCAAGCCTTCAAAGCTCAAGGATTCCTGAGAAGGGAATAGGTAGGAGGAGGGGGAAGGCGGCCAGGAAGGCTTACTTCTACACAACCAGGACAAAAACCAGGGGCATGGAGAGTATAACACTGAAACTGATTGATAAGTAACAGAGTGCAGTGTTTACCTTTGGGAAAAAAACCCAGAGCTGTAAACATGATGAAATATGCTCGAGTCAGAAAAGAGGGCAAGAAAGAGGTGAAGATCTTGGAAACAGAATAGGGAGGCGAGAAAATACTTCGCTAGAGGGCCAGAGAAACAGGTTGAAACAAGACTTCAGACAGTTTTGAAAATGGAGAGAGAATGATTTCGAACTGAAATTGCAATGAACCACCAGGCCAGCGCAAGTGATGGGAATCATGTATCCTTGGATAGGAAATGATCCAGAGAGAACTATGATAGCTGAAGTAGGCAGTTATTAACTCCTGAGTACAGATCACAACAGAAACAGTTAAACTGAAAATGAAGCCAGACAATGTTTCAGAGATGGTAACAGGGTGGTATAAAGATTAAAAGAAAAAAGAGTCACAGAAAGATGTTTTTTTTTCCAAGGGGACACTTGAGTATTTCACACACTAAGAACTTCTAGAATAGCCAGGGGCCATGCTTGTCAGGATAGACATATTGGCAAACCATGGAGAGATTTAAGGAGAGATTCATATATTTATTTGAGTGGTTCTGTTCTACAGAGACCAACCGGTCTGTGTAATTAACATTATTAACAAGCAGGCAAAGGTCTTCTTGTGGGAAAGGACCCAGCTGCACCTTACAAATGAAAGAAATGAGCTGGTGTCAGAAGCCTCACTTCTGCTGCTGCTTCTTGAGTAATTTCAGAAAAGGATCACAGGAAAACATGAGTGATTTCTTTCCCCTCTACTCTACCCTGCTGAGACTGCATCTGGAATATTGTGTCCAGTTCTGGGTCCCTCAGATCAAGAGGGACAGGGAACTGCTGGAGAGAGTCCAGCACAGAGCCACAAAGATGATGAAGGGAATGGAGCACCTCCCTTACGAGGAAAGGCTGAGGGAGCTGGGTCTCTTTAGCTTGGAAAAGAGGAGACTGAGGGGTGACCTAATTAATGTTTATAAATATGTGAAGGGTGAGTGTCAGGAGGATGGAGCCAGGCTCTNCTGCTCTGGCAGGGGGATTGGACTAGATGATCTTTTGAGGTCCCTTCCAATCCCTAACATTCTGTGATTCTGTGATTCTTACTGTTTTTTAAAGGGCTAGATGCTAATTAAGCACCATTATAAGAAAGGAAGCTACAAAGAAAGGGCAAAAAGTTTACTGTTAGTGGACCTCTTTATTTTGAAGACAAGTAACAATGATGAAGAGATTCATGTATCACTTACTTGCCAGTAGATAATCCACAGTTCTTAAGTGCCAAACCTCCATGTTTCTTAAGTGACTAAGCTATGGCTCAGATACGCTGAATAAGCAAATAGGAGCTAAATGGCAACATGAATTAAAAAAAAATCTGATGCACATATTTCTCAATGTCTAAAAACGATATTGTTAGAAATGAAGGTGCTGCTTAAACAAACAGTTATAGTCTAAAACTAGGCCATCACTGCCTACATGAACAATTACTGGCAAAGAAGTTGTATCTTTTAAGGAAATATTTCTTATGGGATCTCATTACAAAACAGTATAATTAAAAATGTATTTGGAAACTGGATTTCCAAAGAAGAGAGAAAAGAAAAATACATCTTGTCTTTACTTGGCAAAGGAGGTCATGAATACATTCAATACTCTAACTTTGTGTACAAAATAGAAGACTCTATCTTCTTCTGACTGCCAAGGGTCCTCTTTACAGTGCATATAAAATTTCATTCTATTTAACACAGATATCTCTGTACAGATATCAGTTCAGTGTTATCAAAAAAAGAGCAACATGTAGCAGAGGTAGTTTGCTTCCAGATTTTTGGTAGAGATACTACTTTATTTAGTGCTTCATCAGAAAATGCCCATTTGTTGTAAAGGAAATATTTGGAGAAAGACCTCTCAGCAGAAGATTTACAGAAGTATAGGCACACCTGTAAAAGCAGTGGTATCATTCAGTCTGCCTCATAGCTCTTGATCCTACAGTTTCCCAGATCCCAGGCCCTGGAAGTACAGTGCCATGCAACGGTGGAGCCAGGAAACAGCTTGGAGATATGACAACTTCTAGGCATCCTAACATATATTCATGTTTTGAAGCTTTCTCCACTGCCATTGGCCTTGGAGCTCACATGCATTCCATTGTGGGTGGGTTTCTGGCTTGCCAGGAACTTTATGATGCGATCCTTAGCAATACTCCCAAGTTCTTCATGAGTTTTTGGAAGTCAGCTTTCTAGCTAAGTGCACTAAAACTACAAAACCAAGCTGATCATCCAAAAAATAATTTTGGGAGATTTTTGTTTCTGTCAAAAATCTGAAAAATTTTAGGGTTTCTTCCTAATCAGAATAAGAACTTTACTGTCATGTTTAAAATTGCCTGTTGGGTTTCAGTCATTTTAATTCTCTTACGTTGTCTTCAGAGAAGGTTTTCTATGTGTGTGTCATTGGCATGGAGTTCAGCTATTGAGGGTAAGTTTTATTCTAATTTTCAAAAACACATCACAAGTTTCTATGAAAGTGCATCAGTGAGTGCAGACCTTATGACATTAGCTACTGAAATCTATTTATCTATATTCATAGAGACTGTGAATCTTCAAAATCTTGAAAAAAAAAGAAGCAGAAATAGAAAGCACATAATACAGCAATGCAATCGGGCTTTCTTGCAAGCTCTTTGCATTGAAGACCATTCTAACATGCAATAGTCATAGTTGATGTCAGCAGGACCCTTTATTTCACTAGTCCTGNAGTGCCAAACCTCCATGTTTCTTAAGTGACTAAGCTATGGCTCAGATACGCTGAATAAGCAAATAGGAGCTAAATGGCAACATGAATTAAAAAAAAATCTGATGCACATATTTCTCAATGTCTAAAAACAATGATATTGTTAGAAATGAAGGTGCTGCTTAAACAAACAGTTATAGTCTAAAACTAGGCCATCACTGCCTACATGAACAATTACTGGCAAAGAAGTTGTATCTTTTAAGGAAATATTTCTTATGGGATCTCATTACAAAACAGTATAATTAAAAATGTATTTGGAAACTGGATTTCCAAAGAAGAGAGAAAAGAAAAATACATCTTGTCTTTACTTGGCAAAGGAGGTCATGAATACATTCAATACTCTAACTTTGTGTACAAAATAGAAGACTCTATCTTCTTCTGACTGCCAAGGGTCCTCTTTACAGTGCATATAAAATTTCATTCTATTTAACACAGATATCTCTGTACAGATATCAGTTCAGTGTTATCAAAAAAAGAGCAACATGTAGCAGAGGTAATTTGCTTCCAGATTTTTGGTAGAGATACTACTTTATTTAGTGCTTCATCAGAAAATGCCCATTTGTTGTAAAGGAAATATTTGGAGAAAGACCTCTCAGCAGAAGATTTACAGAAGTATAGGCACACCTGTAAAAGCAGTGGTATCATTCAGTCTGCCTCATAGCTCTTGATCCTACAGTTTCCCAGATCCCAGGCCCTGGAAGTACAGTGCCATGCAACGGTGGAGCCAGGAAACAGCTTGGGGATATGACAACTTCTAGGCATCCTAACATATATTCATGTTTTGAAGCTTTCTCCACTGCCATTGGCCTTGGAGCTCACATGCATTCCATTGTGGGTGGGTTTCTGGCTTGCCAGGAACTTTATGATGCGATCCTTAGCAATACTCCCAAGTTCTTCATGAGTTTTTGGAAGTCAGCTTTCTAGCTAAGTGCACTAAAACTACAAAACCAAGCTGATCATCCAAAAAATAATTTTGGCAGATTTTTGTTTCTGTCAAAAATCTGAAAAATTTTAGGGTTTCTTCCTAATCAGAATAAGAACTTTACTGTCATGTTTAAAATTGCCTGTTGGGTTTCAGTCATTTTAATTCTCTTACGTTGTCTTCAGAGAAGGTTTTCTATGTGTGTGTCATTGGCATGGAGTTCAGCTATTGAGGGTAAGTTTTATTCTAATTTTCAAAAACACATCACAAGTTTCTATGAAAGTGCATCAGTGAGTGCAGACCTTATGACATTAGCTACTGAAATCTATTTATCTATATTCATAGAGACTGTGAATCTTCAAAATCTTGAAAAAAAAAGAAGCAGAAATAGAAAGCACATAATACAGCAATGCAATCGGGCTTTCTTGCAAGCTCTTTGCATTGAAGACCATTCTAACATGCAATAGTCATAGTTGATGTCAGCAGGACCCTTTATTTCACTAGTCCTGCTGAAACGCTGTCAGATGTGACAGCACTCTTGCTGATTGGGAAAACACCCAAGAATCTCAGCTGCTTTAAGACAACCCTCCAAAATCTTTTATGAGATCATACAGTGATACTTTCTTCCGAACCTAACATGATGACTTACCCTTATTGGAAAATTAAAACAGTGCAGAAAATATATATATTGGTAAGGACACATTACCAAAAGCCAAGCAATGCAGATGGGTTTGAAATAAAAATCAGAGAAAAGGAATATTCTTTCTGACAAGTAAAAGGTCTTAAAATGTTACCTTGCTCATAACTTACCAGAAGAGTATGCATGAGTATTACTTTTTATTTAAACAATACTGGTCACTTTCAAAACTTTTAAAAATAAGCATATTGGCTCTCCTTCCAAACACATATTTTTGTTGATTCACGTAACCTCAAAGCATCACTAAAAAGAATGACTTTACAAAATAAGTCAGGCAATACAAGATGGAGACAAAGAGTTAGGACAAATTTCTTCCAGAGACTCAAATATAAATCCTCCTCTTTCAGGGAATATGGTCTTTACCTAAATTTGAATTTAAATTTGATCATGCACTGCTGATAAGATGGCAGATAACGCTGTGAAAATGAGCAAGGGAGCTTATACAATTAAGTATCAGTAAGAGACTGGCACCAAAAAATCTGACAGAAACCAACTGCTTTGCATCAGGGAGACACTACTAAGGTACTGACCAAGCTGCTGTAAGCTTTTCCTAATACAATATAAGCTCACAGTCAAAAAAAAAATTTAAAAAAAAAATTAAAAAAAGAAAAATAGAGTCAGTAGTCCTCCAAACCTTGGGCACAGCAGGCGGAATGCAAACAGAAGGCCATCCTGTTATAAGGCAGGTGAATGACACTAGATGACATTACGAGAAACTTGTTTCATGAGACCAACCAGGTGTTTGGCTACAAAGCCTGCCTAGCAGTACTAGTATCAAACAAAAGGTCAAAAAACATTTTTCTTGAGACCTCTGAGATAGTCTGAAGGGATCTCTTCAGGCTGAATCTTGTTTACTGACAAATACTTTAGCATAAGTGTCACTGCAATACCTAATTGACTTTAGACTCAATGATGTCTTCCAGGTTTGGATGCTTTGGTGATGTACCCAAAAATAAATGACCTTGGAGTTTTAAACTGATTAAAAATTAAAAGTAATTGTCTCAGCTCTTGTCTACTCTCATTTAAAGAGTTTAGACGCACTGCTTACAGAAGAAATGAATACATAAAAAGGAAATTACAGGTGAAGGACAGTTCTGTCAATAATGTATTGGAGAAGGACTAAGGGGACCTAGGCTAACTTCTCAGTAAACCCTCTAAGTTCTGGTGAGGCGGTCATGGAGGCTGTGAGGCTCTGCCTGCATTTCCTCATCAGCAGAAGGGCAGTGGATGTACAAGAGATGACGAGCATCTGGAGGCAGGCCAGCGTCCAGAAGCAGGATAGAGGCATTCTTGTGGTGCTACGCCAGAGGTAATAACGCTCAGCAGGGCTTCTTTTGGCAGGGATCTGCGGGACGGTAGCTCAGGAACTAAGCTGATGCACCTGGACAGGACTGCACCATACCGACTTTACAGCTCAGGCCTCCGGTAGCTTCAGGGACTCTGTTTTGTGTTCCACTGCCCAAGTTAAACATGCACCCAGGTTTCCAGCTTTTCAGTGGTAGCACTTCTGTATCACACTGGGATAATTTGATGACACATTTCTTAACGTCTATAAGACTGGATGCACGGAAGATCACTACCATATAAGCACAGAGGCAAAAGCCTAACGATTCAAAGTAAGCCAGTTTGACAGCTCCTGAATTCTGCCACTGCCCTACTGGGAAGAATGCAGTGACTGTCCTCAGACTGGTCAGTATTACGGGCACTTACAGGTGCTACCTTTGGGTTTTGCACTTACATTTATCTTATGTCTGGTCTGAGGATAACCTGAAGCATAAAAGTTAGGACCAAATAAAGATGAGAGTTGCAACACTGGAGTACAAAGTGATGCTTGGTGGAATTTAATTTGGGTTTCAAATTGAAACTTACTGGAGTGAAATGTCTGAGCAAGTCTCTCTGCAGGCAAGTTCATAAGCAGCATGTGTGCTACAGGCAGGAATCGTAATAGTAGACAACCTCCTGGAAATCTTTGTATACGGTTTAGAAAACTGATGGTTTTTACATTTAAAATTACCACAGGAGTTAACACTAAAAGGGAAAGGTGAAAGGAAAAATACTATTGTGTATATTTAATTAATGACAATTGCCAGAAAAGCTCTTCTTTTGCCAGTAATGAATGGATGTCTGTGGCAGTTATTTCTCATTTTAAATACCTAATCTGATATTATATTTCAGCTCAAAGAACTAAACGAGAAAAGATGCTGTAATCTAATCATACCACAATCCAGGTGACATCTGTACTAGGCAGAATACTGTTATTCTGCTGTCTAGTTGCTGTTGCTGAGAATGATGAAGTAGCGAAATTACATTTTCCCATTATTATTTCCAGACACTCTCTGGCAATGGTTTGTTGACTCTAATAAAGCTTCAGACAAAGCTGTCAGCAGAGGAAATGGCAGAAGGGGAGCAAAGAACAGCCTCCACAACAATACATGAACCAAAAGTCTCAGTGATAGGTTGTGCATTTTCTGACAAAATTTAATGTGTGTGTTTCAGAATCTATCATAAAGCTGCAGCTGAATTCTAGGAAGATAAATGTATTCTAACAAGTCACAGTGCTTACAACTTTTTGACAAACATAAACATATTATGAAGGATTAAAGAGTTAGAAGCCTTACCTGCTATAGTGTTGAGGAACATCAAGTATTCAAAGTTAGATATTTCCCGTCTCTGCCAGCGCTGAGTCATGTTGGAGGATTTATAAAGCTGTCGGGGAGTGGCCAGAGAGATTCTCCTAGGAAATACATTTAAAAAACGATTTTTTTTAAGAGCCTCATTAAATGTTAAGATGTAGGGCAACATTATTAGTGTGATTAATTTCAGATTCTCTCAGAGGCTTTTTTATTTCATTTAATGAAGTCAAGAAGACATTATTACCCTTATTTGAGAAATGACTAAAATTAAGATCTGTATTTTATTTTAGCAGTACTACAGCCTCGTAATAATTCAGAATAATTTATTTTGTGTTTTATTTTATTCTGAATCTGGTTAAAAGACTAGAAGTAGAAGAAACTGCAGACCTCCTGGTGCCTGGTTTGTCCAGCAGGGATAAAAGAGGAATACCATTTCCCTGTTTCAAAAGGATATATTGAGATAAATTGATTAAGCTGAGTGAGTGATAGATTCAAGTACTATATACTTCTAGCACAGGGGTTGAAGATATCTATTCCACAACTTGTGCACCTCCTCCATGGTCAGCTACCCATGATCCCTTCCTATATCTCGGTAAGCCTCAAGATTTCTATTTATAGCCTGGTTTCTGAAATAAAAAAAAATTATTCAGTTATCTGCTCATATGTCCATCTGCCTCTCTCTCTCCGTAATAACTTCTGAATTACACTTCATTCAAATTTGGAAGAGGAGTAGAAGCTTCTAAGATACTCAGTTTCCACCCTTTTTCTAAAACTTACATGACTGGATAAGGGAGAAGGAACCAAACTACTGTGCCAAGGAACAGAAAAGCAGAACTTCATCTCTTCTGTATTCAATTTGATAACATTGCAATAACCAAACACCGTGCACCAAGTTCTAAATTACCCATAGTATATACTGTCCTGGGTTGGTAAAATATAGGGGACTAGAATCAGTCCAGAATAATGCATTAAAGAAAAAATCTACAACAAGTAGAAAGAACCTTACTGCTCAAAACTCATTTCTAGAGAAATTAGTTCTTGCTAAAAAAAAAGACAAGAAAAAATTCTTAACAAAGAATTTAAGTTTTTCCTATTATGCTTCTTCAAACAATTTAAAGAATTATCTGAATGTAATCATACTTTATATTGCATTTTATAGGATAACAATTATAGTGGAAATCTCAAAGACATTGCTCACAGTAAAGTATGACTAATGCTACACACAAATTAATAAATACAGAAAACAAAAATATGAAAGAGATCATGAAATATACAAAGCACTTTTTTTCACAGGCTTTCTGGTCCTCCCATGACAAAACAATATTTATGCATCAGCACAGCTTAGTAGCTGCTTTTAGACTTTACCCACAACCTCCTAGGAAGTCTCAAAAATCTATAAACTGTCAAGTGCTGGACTTCGCATTTGAATGCCTGATGTGAACTCTATAGAAACACAAAATATTCTTAAAAAGCTCCCTATTTACTCTATATCTAAGGTGTTTGAAAGATTCACAGTTATCTTATCAGAGACTGGAAAAAATTATGCACAATAAATTGGTTCCACACCTGCTTGTTTCATTTAACACAGGAAGACCCACTGTTTTGCGTTTTGCTAAATCCACCCAACTTTGATCAAACCATTTCTCTCTTTCGATATGCCATCACCAATACGAAGATGCACAAATGAACGTGCTTCCTTCGCTTCTAGAGAATCATGAAATACACACTGAAAATGGAAACTGCAGAAGACCCTCTTATGCACAAGGGGAAGATGCAATTTTTCACATTTTATATGCTCTAAATATGTTAAGAAAATACTTTATGGCATTTTGTTGAGGGAAGCAATGTTATATATCCCATATGTGGAGCGTGACCTGTCCCCTTTCACAATTACTTTAAATTTAGTTAGCTACAACCCACTCTCCTATAAGGACTCTTTAAGAATCTTGTCAAAAACATAGCACCTGTGTGATGTTTTGTGTTGTGTTGTTACTGTTCATAAAAAAAAAAAAAAAAAAGGCGGCTTGGGAAAGTCACTGGCTTCTGACAAGAGATTCATCAATATTCACTTTTAATCAAAGCTCTAAAAGGGGTTTTATGCTTTGACAGCAAAATCTTAGTTTTACTATCCCTCTCCCTTCCCAAAATCCAACCCCTGAAACCAGCTCCACTGAGATCTGAAAATCCATCACCAAGCTACTGACGCAGAACAAGTGGCAACACTGAACTGACACTGAATGTAGTTACCACAGAAGCCAAATTACATGTTTTCTTTCAGGAAAAAAATCATCATTTGTATTCCTCAGCTTTAATAAATGGAGTCATTGTTTTACCTAATGCATTAATAGTCCACAGAATTTCAGTGGAAGGTGCTAGCACATGTTTAATGGTGAAGTATGATATGGTAACGGTATCTTTTCCCAGTTCTTTGATCTCTGTACACTTACAAAACTGTCAGACAGCTCACAGGTGGTTTCTAAGCTGTGATGTTACCCTCCATAAAAATGCAAGGGTAAATTACACCTGAGGTGTTAGGACCCTAAAAAGTGGTCTGCTAATAGGGATGTAAAAATGTGGATATTACTCTACCTACGTAGAATCATATGGAACTGTAAAAATACATTAAATAAAAGGCACAGTACCGTCTGTCCCGTTGTATCATATGGCAAGGTCATAAGGAAACTACAATCAATGCAACATGTTTCAGGAACAGTGAAAAATGTATTTATCAGATAGATTGATTTGATTACCAAACCAGTCTGAACTCTTCAACTTGTGACTAATTTTAAGGATGTAATTACTTCTTTGTAACATTAAGCATAGGCTTGAATGCTTTGCCAAATCAAAGTGTCAGGCTGCTGAGAAAGGTAGCAAAGAGGCAATCTGGAGACTTGCTCAGAACAGGTCTGTAACAGTCTTGGGAAGAAATACCAGTTTGCCTGCTTCTAATCCTTTGTGCTATTAGAAGATCATAAATATTATTTTTCCTTCTGTTTCCTTCCATCTCTGCTAATCTCAGGATTTCTCCATTAAAACAAATATGCACTTTAAGTCCATGTACTGCATTAAAAGTACTTTACTCCTTCAGAATGTTTCCATCATGAACACAATTCTTTATGATAATGTAATTAACTTTAGATGAAGTGTTTCTCAGAGAGGAATTATAACTTACAAAAATAAAGAACTTAAGCTAAAAAAACAAGAAAGATCTGCTTTTGTTAAAATATTTTAAAGTATAGCTTAATCTGGAAAATTGGTCATTAAAAAAGGATAACATTTTACTCAGTGTAGCAGCTCCTTTTAGTTACTCAGCATAATTTCTCCTTATGTTAGTTATACAAATAAGCACAATTTTAAAAATTAGCATTCCAGAGCCAACATATTCATAGGAAGGGAAAATGTATTCTAAAATCAACAAAATATTAATTAGAGCAGTTATAAAGCTAGATTTTCCCTCAGCTACTCCACTGTAATCCTACTGAAGACAATAAGGGTATGTAGACAGAAATGAACGAAAAACCATGATTACAGGGTTTTTATTGTGCATAAATCATACCATGATTACGCAAAAACAAGAAAGAAAAACAACTTCACTACCATATGTCAGATTTATTCTGAAGGATAACAAGCCCATTTTAGATTCAAATTGAACTTTAATCAAAAAGGTATGGAAATAACTGCATATAATATTGAAGTTGAAACTTTTCTAAATAATTATATATCAACAAACTTTTTCAGACAATTATTCACTGAATAATGCACAAAGGATATGAATTTCAAAAGTAAAAAATGTCACTGTAAATATGAAATTCTGATTAAGAAATTTGCATTTTGTTTGTTTTAGAACATGTGGCCATTTTTATTTCAGAAAAGAATACTATTACTTTCCATTTAGAGACAGCAATTTCTTTAATTTGAGTATTTGGAAAAGCAATGCAAATATTAACAAGATGCACCTTCCAAAGGAATGTCCCAACTTCCCCTTGATCTCAGTGAAAACTTGAGAAATTTGGCAGGTTGCCTAAGAACTTCAGCACATTCAGGAGATCAAGCCTTAGGCATCATGAGACTCTTGAGCTCATGACAGGGAATGATGTTCAGCTGGGAATGATCCTACAAATCCTACAAATGCTTTAACACTTCAGAGTATTTCCACATTCTGCACTGGGATAAAACAAGGACAATATGAAGTTCCAGTTTGTAGGAAGTGACTTAAAGAAAAAGACACATCCCAGACATTACACTGATGGTTAAGTCATTGGCTTTTGGCCAAGTCAAGATGAATGGATATCTGAACCCAAAGCACCATATTTTGTGAATTTCCTGCTGTTTTCTCACTCCCTTATATTTATTTATTCTTCTTTCTTTTTGACCAGAAATTAAACCCAACCCTAAACTTTTTTCACCAAACTTCTGCTGATGCACTCTCAAAAACAATTTTAGGTCTTAAAAGACATTTCTAAACAACAACAACAACAAAAATGGACTCAGGAAATTTCACCCCCTCAATTCAGTGATCCCATGAAGATCATCTTGCCCACCACTGAAATATGAATACTTTTATAGTATAGGATCTGATAATTCCCAGTTGTATCTTTGACCATAGGCTGATTTGATATTGATGATTATGAGATAATAAAAACTGTACTTGTCCATATTATGGGAAAAAATCTCTAAAATTGAACCTTACTTGGTCTTTTCCAAAATACATGTCCTCCTTAATTTTGGAAACAGAATAATACTGTAGTATTATGGAATACTAATACTATAGTAATTAATGGAAGTAATTTGGAAATTGCGGAATAGCCATTATATTGATGAGCAATGAAATAAAACCCACACACATTCATATAAAAGGTAAATGAGAAGATAGATATAAAAAATAATTTTCATTCAGCAAACACAAAACCTAGTCAATTTTAGTCCCCATGTCCTACATGACAATAACATCAAGGATGAATGTTTGTCTATACATTTATAAAACCTGACTGAAAACCAGAATTTGAAGAGATAAGGTACAAGTTCTTTTCTGGTCCTTCACTAGAATGTACTTATTTCCTGTGATGATTTAAAAAAAAAATCTAATTTGCAATACTTTTACTTCTATTCCTTAATAACAGGCAGTATAGTAAATAAAATGTATTGTTTCTCAGACTAACCTTAATAAAGAGAAAATCTAGAGTTTCATGACAGGAATAATGTTTTAGTATTGACATGTTTAAAAATGTAATTTGTATAATATAGTAAACACAAAATATACAAACTCTTTTAGTTAAATTACCTGGCTTGCGGCAAACCATAGCTGGTTCCTACTCCAACACGTGGTAAACTGTACACAACTTTTTTCACTGTTGCTTGGTCAGGAAAATTAAACATAACAGAAGCTAAATGAAGAAGAGAAAATACAGACTAGTAAGCCATCTGCAGAAATCTGTTTCTCTGCCTGTATATATATTTAAAATGCTCTTTGGTTTTTATTTCTGAAGAGAAATCACTTCCACTTTTATCCTCCTGGGGATCCAACTTAGAACAAAAACTCCTGACATATTTCATGTCTATGTATCACTTGCTGATTAACATTTTGCAGAATATCTGAGAGAGGTATACTTCAGAAGAACTGCAGCTTACCATTAACCCATATAACCTCTTATCAGGCTGGGAAGCTCTTCAGTAGTTGGCATGGCATTGGTTCTTCTAACTGGTGCATTAAAACACACAGGACCAGAAATTGTTCAATACCCTCTCCAGATGAAGTCAAAACTTACATCAGAGCTCCTCAGGACAAAAGACTACTGACACACCGCAGTATTCAGAGTAGCACATACAGAAAACTGAGTGGATCCATTTATTGATCTGGTTCTTTTTACTTTAACTCAGCTTATAATTAGAAAAAGAAATTCCCTTTCAGATATTTCACCAATATATAGAGAGAAAATGGAGGAGAAGGGTGAGACCATAGAAAAAAACAATTTTCCTATCAAACATTTGAAGAATTTACCAATTGCAATGATTTGGTTTTTTTCAATAAACCTCACTGCTGAACAGAAAGCAGTGACACTGATTTATGTGATTGACTTTAATATGCAATGCAATGAATACATGCAAGAGTAAGCATTACTGAACACAGACATAACCATCTAGTCAAAGGAGCACAGAGTTTATATTCTAAGATTAATAAATAACACACAAAATAACTATTAGCACATTTTTATGCAACAAAATAAACAAAGACATACTTCTGTTTGCCATAAAAACTTCCAAAGCTGTGTTCTGGAGAAGATAACGTCTTGAAAAAACAGCGCGAATCTCACTGAACATCCATTTTCCATGAAGGCCTTCTGTATAGGCGAGGACCTTTAAAGAAAGTCAGTGACAGTTATTAGCAGGAGTTTTTCGTTAAAATATTGCATAAAAACATAGTAATTCTTACTCATCAGTGAAGTACAGTTATAATTGTTAGAAGAATATCTGTAAATGCAATAACCTGATATTCTTAAGATCTGTTTCTCATGAGTCACATCAATGTATTTTCCTCAAAAAAACCCCCAAATTCTACAAGCAAGCACAGGGTAACGGACACATTTGCAATTATGCTTAGCTGAACCTTCTTCCAACAGTGTGCATGACACAGTTGTCAGTTATGTATTGGATAAAAGATTTACTTCTCAGGCTATCTTGTGCAAAGTACAACCAAAGCAATATAACTTGCCATTCACGTCCATTCCACTAATACAGAAATTAGCTAGAAAAATATTTTGACACTATTTTTCTAAAGTTAAATATATTTAATAACTCAAACCATGAACAAAAGTTAAAAATCTGAATTTTGTCATTTTAAAATTAATGTGGAAATATTGTTAAATAAAATAGTTAAAAATTAGCATTGCTTTTCCAATTTCTCAGTTTCTCAACCGAAGGTATTGTTCTAAGACTAGATATCAACACCTAAATAACCTCTTTCACTCTTCTTTCACTGTTCTGGATGTTCAGGAAAACAGACAAAAAAGACACAATTTAATTAGGTACCAGCTTTATTAACCCATCTGTGAATTATCATGTCAGCAGTACCATGCATTGTAGAATAACCCTTTTCCAATACTTTTCATCAGCTGGAAGGTTGCCTTTAGCCCTCCAGCCCTGCTCATGTGGGCTCTGCCCATAGCTGAGACCCCCATACTTCATCCTATGAAGAGTCGGTAGTTTGGGATGGGGACCACCCCCTCACTACACCCAACTGCATTTCCCAGGGTCTCTATCTAGACTGTGCCTTCCCTTAGGCAGCAGGTACTAAGAGAGTTGCAGCCTCAGTGAAACAAAGAAATGTAATTAACACCTTCACTAAAAGAAAATGAAAAAAAAAAAAGTTTTCAGACTGGAGAGATGGAATTTCTCTGTTCTCCATTAGGTATATAGAAACTCCCAGTATACCAGCTTGCAGTGCTTTACTCACTCAGTTGAGGTCTTTGCTTTCTGTAATCATGACCTCCCCCAACTTCTGAAGAGGGAAATGTTAGGGCAACCATATGTTGCTGTTGTCAACGATCCTTCATGCCTGAGGCAACGGAAATTGTGTTCCTTCAGTTTTTTTCACTGAGGTACTTTCAAGTTAGTAACATGTCTTCATGTATGAAAAAGCTAATTTAAGTTTGTGCACGATGTTTTAAAAGAGCTCCATGGATTTTTGTTAATTTGTTCTTCATAACTTTTTTCTCATAACCATGATGAGTCTATTTCAGAGATGATGGTAACAGTGGCAACAAAATGAACATGCTTCAGCACACTGAAGAGAATTGAAAAGTTAGTTCTGTCCTTGATGGAAACTGGAAAGAGGAACACAGTGAGCCCCCTGTACTGTCTACATAGGAAGAAGTTACAGACAAGACTTAGAGCAATACTGTGGCTGATGGTTTCATTCACCTCAGCCCTCCACACTGACTAAACACAGCCCTGAAGAAGGGAAGGGGCTTGATTTCTTCGGAGGTCTCTCAGCCATGTGCAAGAGACTATATGTCCCCTCCGTTCAGTCACAGGCCAGCTGTGGAATTACTACCTCATATGCCAAATTCTTGCAATGGTAAATTAACCTTCGTGTTAAAAATCTGTGCCTTATTTTTACTTTGACCTCTGCTGACTTCAGCTTCTAGCCACGAGATCTCGTGACACCTTTGTCTGTGAGATTAGAGAGTCTTCTAGTATCAGGTAACTTCTCCTTGTGTCAGTAATTACAGACTGTGATCCAGTTACTGCTTAGTTTTCTCTTTGATAAGCTAAATAAACCAAATTTTCCTTCAGTCTTTCATTGAGATCAGATGCTAGGATACAGCTGGTATTGTGTATGTGAAATTCAGACAGTTAAGAACAATGACTCTGAAGATTCCAGCATCTCCTTCTTTTAATGTATTCTGCTGCTGTCTGATATATAATTTTTGTAAATACACGGGTTCTTAAGATACAGAGAAGAAATGGGGAGGAAACCACTCTTAAGTCTAAAAGGCTAAAAGATGAGAACAGAGTCCCAGAGAGAGGAGTTAGAAATGTATATAGTTGTAACCAGATCTACAGCAAACAGCCAGTTTCCCAATGAATTAGTTCCTTGACAAAATACCACGCTTCAGGAATTCACTTTTTGTTTCAAAAATGTTTCTACCTGTCCTTTTTTTTTTT
>VZTO01027178.1:0-13168 GCA_013400615.1 Syrrhaptes paradoxus
ACTCCTGAATAGGCCCCAAGAACCCCAGCATCTGGGGAAAAGTGAGCTGTATAATAGCCCTAGAAGTCACCTTATAGTTGAACCACCAACATTGACATTGGCCTTATTTGTAGAGATCCGAACACAATATGCCAAATTCACGCTCAGGTAAGGAGGCTGGAAGTCTTTCAAGGCTGCAAAGACAAGGTAAGTGACCAGCCATTAAGTATGTTACAAGATACTTTCTAAATATAATTCCCTCTAGTAGGGACTTAGGAGACCTCTCAAATACCTAAAAATGTAATGCAGGGAACTATTAGCATGACAATGGTGTGTTCATTTCAGTTTACACTGTTCAGATGACTTAGGAGAAGAAAAACTCTTTTGGTGTTGGAAAAGAAAAACACTAACTTTCACAACCGTGAAAGGAGTCAGTATGGCAGGACTAAATAGCATTTGAGGGTATGAACAGCTCAGAGCACACTAGCTGGATGATCTTCTGCATTGTTCCTCATGGTGGACAAGGTACAGCACTGGGAGGATGCTGTGACCTCCACTACACCTGCGACAAACTGGCAAGGAAAATCTGTCACCTAAGATTCAGTTCCAGCAGTGTTGCAGGGCAACTTGCAATTGCACTCCTGCTGCTCTTCGGAGACCAGGTTTCCTTCAGCATCTGCTTTGATACAAAGTAAAGAGAGGGAGAAAATAAATGAAAGAAACATTCTGCCTGGCTTCAGGCTGCAGGGACACAGGCACTGTGCTGTGCCAAGTGGTGCCGTGGGACACTTTGTATTTGTTGAAGTAGTATCAGAAGATAGCAGAGATGCAGCAGCTGGGCGTGCAGTTGTGTGGGATGAAGTACTGGTAGCAAAGCAGATACCTCTGGCCAGCAAAAACAGATTAAGAGGAGATAGTTTTTTTAAAAAATGGATTCACATTTTAGACTCAGCCCTACGTGCATCCCGAGACAGGTTAGATTTCCCATATAGTGCAGGAAACCCCAAAGAGCTCTGCTTTCAGCGACTGACCACATCGCCTCTTCCTGACACGTTATTTCATATCTGCACACCTGTGCACAGACTCATGGCAGGAGAGGTGAGAAGTTACTTGGAGAATATATGGCTACAGCACAGGGAAAAAAAGAGCTAAGCAAGACGCATCCCTTGTGCCAGACAAGAAGCCTTCAGCAGCATGAGCCCAGAAATAGGATGGGCCACATAAAAAGCCAAAGCAAGCTAGCTCCATCCTTAAATCATCTCCATTTTAGATGACTGTCTCAGGGTGATTACTCAGCAGTTACTGTCACATCTGTGTCTTCTGCCTGTGACCAGGCAAGTCTGAACAAAGGCACTGAGTAGGAAACTTACAGCCATTGAGAACATCTTTTTACTTGGAGCAGCGCAGTTAGGTCATTACATCAAATAAGCATTAAAATTCCCTTTTAGAAGAGCTTTTCCTCCACCATGTTCTAAGTGGTGGGCAGGTAGAGCACTTAAATGCTTTCTTCCTCCTTTGTATGAACTCAAACCATATTAAAGTTCTGCCTCCTCTCTCCCCATACTTCTAGCTTCAATGAGGTTATATAGCTGTAACTAGAGGTAGCATGCAGAACTATATATACAGCATGTCTCAGGTGATAGCCCTCAGCATCCACAGATTTAGCAATGCTGCTTTACTTACTGTTGCTCACTTACATTGCTTTGAGAACAGGAGACATTTCTCTCTGCAGAATTGTCAGACCTTTATGAAGTTATGTACTAATATTATTATGCAACATGTTTTAAAGTGACGTGTTTTGCTTGCTCATTCTTAATCTCTCATTAGGCGTTAGAGAAACTAAGTATTTTGCTGCTCTGGAGTCTTCATTTTGGCAAGGGAATCATTATAAGCATGTCAGCTAAGGTAGTGGTCTGGGAGAGAAGAAAAAACAAAAGAACAAAAATATACACTCATGGGTTGTGCAGATGGGCAGTAGATGTTTCAGAGAAGTGCCAAAGGAAAGGGACATAAACGCTCAGGCTGAAGGGAAGACATTATACCAGAAGAGAATGAAGACTCTCAGAAGCAGCACTCTGAAATCCAGTACATCTTTTAATACTGTCAGATTTAGAAAGCAAGTTTTAGCAAGTACATGGCAACAAAAGCCTAGAAGAAATGAGATCAATTTAAGTAGTTAAGTTTGAACTGCAAGACAGAGAAGCCTTGTTGGACTAGGTGAAAGCACAGACAAATTCCACTTGTTAACCAAACTGATTGTTTGAGGGAGAGTTGCAAGCTGTTGTGGGAGGCACTAATTTTAATAAATATCTGTACAGCACTCACAATGACAAGGCCCTGGCTCAGGGAAAGAACGGGCAGTCCAGTTCCTATACAACTGGGATAAAGGGCACGATTTGATTAATAAAGACCTTGGTTTTTATCAGCAGTCTACTGCAACAGTTGTAGGGGGAAAAAAAGGAAAGGGAAAAAAAAAAAAGGAAAATCAAGTAGCACCCTCGTCCAGCTTCATTCTTAAAGGAATTTGCAGGGCGGGGAGGGTGGAAGAGACAAGGCTGCTATCACTCCCATAGGCTGAAAGTAAAATTTACATTGTTGCAAAGCTCGGAACATCATTTACATGTAACAGGAGCTACCAGAGAAGGCAAACGGAGGGGGAAAGGCCGGGAAATGATGCTGTAGAGACCATTACAATTCCTCTACACTCACAGTAAGGTTATTCCATACCTTGCAGAGAGATGATAAAAGACTAGTTGTACAAGAGGCAGTAACCTGAAGCTGTGGCAATAAGCACTGTACTTCCACTATCAAGAAAGCTCTAGGCTACAATTTCCATGTCAGCCCAGCTACCATGTATTACAATAGCTGAAAACATCATCTCTGTGTTACAAGTCTGCCTATATAATTAGATGGTTTAAGAACAGGTAGAGTTGGTCATGGGCTAAGGTTAGTTTTGATCATAGGAAGACCAACAGACTAATGGTTTCAGTAACCCTGTCCCTAGGCCTGTATACAGCCCTGGAGTTCCTGAAAAGCCGTGATTCATCACTTATCACCCAGGGACTCCTGCCCATTACAGAACGAAGTGCAAGACTACAACTTAGTCATCAATTTAAAATTATCAGGAGAACTTTCTTTACCTTTCTCCCAAAGCCACAGACTGGCCAAGCAAAAAATCCTTTTATTAAAAAGAAATTGTTAGATTTCTCTACTGAAATGTTATCCTGTTTTCTTCAGAGTTCTTCTGCCATCTTCTTTTACTTCAGTGTTGGAAGAATCAGATTCATCATATACCAAAGGCTTTAAGACATGCAATAAAAAAAATATTCCAGATCAAAATTACAATCCAGGTGTTCCTCATCCAGAAATTTTCAACTTAGAGGGTTACCACTCAATATTAAGGTATTAGAATTGCAGCTCATATTAATCTGTGTCTCCTGTGGCTCTCTTCCTCCTCTACCTCCCATCCCTGCAAAATAGGGGGAAGTAAGTGGGAGATATACCACCCTTGATCTGAAGAGAGACCAGAGTTCAAAGGAGGAAGGAATGCAGGAGACTAAGTAAAAGTTGCTGCCATTCTAGTTTTCCAACCAAAGATATCAAAACAGTTTTGGTTCCCCCCCCCCTCACTTTCTTGGGGAAAAGAGCTGCCTCCCTGCTTTCCAGGGCCACTGTGATTTACTTGCTCATTTAGAGCTGGCTACAGTGTCACACTGCTAAACAACGGTAGACGAACACAAAAGTTGAGACCAAGGTGAGATAAGAACAGCAAGACCATGGAAGTACCATTTTACCAGTCTAACAGCGTTTTGAACTGGCTGTAACATATCCCCACCAAAATTAAGAAGAAAGCCTACGTCACCATGCCAAACCTTTAACCATCACATGCACCAAGAAGAAAAAGCAGGGTTCTCAGCCCCTCTTTCCCAAGCACAGGGCAAAACTCACTGCAACCCAGAGAAATCTTCACCGACTTAGACGCTGGGTCAACAGCTTCAGAAGCCCTAACAAGATGCAGACTACCTAACAAAAAAGGATTTAGGGAAAGAATTTTAAGCCTTTGCAACATACAAGATAAGATATGCTTCAGCCAAAACCACTCTGGCCTAGTGTCTGGGCAATTCTCCCATTTAAGTATTTGCACACTGTTTATTGTGAAGAGCAGAGTATTCCAGTTTCCATATTAAAAGCTTAATCATCAGCCTCTGCTGTATGTCTTGCTTAAGAGCTTTCTTACCAAAGATGCTAGAGCAATACTTGAAGAAAAGTCACATAAGCTTTGACTCAAAAGATTATTATATGGTTACTTCCCAATTCTCTTCAGGAAAGGTAGGCCTGACAGAACATCATACCAGCAGATGGTCCTGCCTTGAAGCTCTCAATCCTGCCCACCAAAATGAAGTGAATAGAACTATTTTATATTAAAGGTTTTTCAGTATGACCTAGCTCAGAAATAAGAAAGTCTTGCTCTGTCCCCTGGACATAAGCTTAGAACTGTAACAGACAGCAGAATTCATCTCATTTTGTTTTAATTCACAAAAGCTTATCTCAGCTGGAGCAGCCACACTGGACAGATTTAGGAAGGAAGCCCAGCTCCCTGCACAGGATGCAGCTCAGCTTTACAGAGGGCAGCGACATCCGGCACGAACCCACCGCTGGGCTCTGCCAGGCACGCACTGCCCGTGACAAGCCGGGTGCCTGCAGCCCTCGCCCTTGGGCAAAGGGGCTTGATAAGCGGTCTGAGGAAAATAAGCGGGAATCCTCAGATCTGTTAGATACCCACAATAAATAAATAAATCCTAATCTTCACTCCTAACCTAACGACGCTCCCCTCCCCAAGGGAGGCTGTCACCAGGCCTTAGTTTTTTGAGCGACACCAGGTGAATCAGAGGTTCGAGCAGGGGAAGGTGAAGGCAGCTCCCCTGCACCCCCGACGTCCCCCCAGCAGCTCAGCGCCCGGGGCTAGGCCGGACCCTTCCCCGCGGCACCGCCCGCCCGGGGAACCCCCGCGCCCCCCGCCGCGTCTCCCCGGCCCCTCCCCGGGCTGGAGGGAGAGCGAGGCCCGTGCACTGACCCCACGATGGAGACGACGGCAGCAGCCACCATCAGGTAGTTGGTCTGGTAGTAGAGCAGGTTGCTGACCACCCGGTTGTTCCATTTCGAGATGTCCTTGAAATCGGGCCGGGCGAAACGATCCGAGCCGGGGAAAAAATCGTCCCAGGCCCGCAGCGGAGCCACCTGCACCTCCATGGCTGCTACCGCCCCCACCCGCCGCCGCGCAGGCCTAAGAGCAACGCGGCACCGCCCCGGGGCGGCTCCGGTTGCCGGCCACGGCCCCGGCTCCGCGGCCCGGCCCCGGCCGCTGCTCGGCGCGGGGAGGGTAACGCTGCTGAACTGCGGAGGAATGCGCAGCAGCACAAGCGACAGGCGGGTGTCACACACAGCCCCAGGAACGGCAGCCGAGGAGGGGGCTCGCTGCTGCGGCTGTCAGCAGCCGCTCTATATTCATTGTTTCTCCAGCTGGAAATGACGCACATTTAGTACTCGTATGGCAAATCCAGCTTGTGTGCTCCATGAAACACGGAATCGGGGTTCAAGTGCAGATTAGGAGCACGAAGCGGCTGCCCCAGCCAAGGAGGCACCAGGAGGATGTTGGGCCATGGCACTCAGGCCCTGCCAGCAGGGGGGCGAAGCACCCCAAGCCCTTCAGCTTCGGAGGGGAAGGCTGGTTCCAGCAGCCATGGAGGTTCAGACCCCAGCAGTCCCTGGGAGAGCGGTTGCTCTGTCCGTGCTCTCACGCTGATTCATCCCCTGTGTCTCGAGCGTGTGCTGTCCATGTATCACACAACAGCACGGGCCTGCTGTGCCGCCGTGACAGTCCTGCTCAGAACGGAGGCCAACAGTGAGCCAAGTGTTATCGCAGCCCTGGAGATTGGCAGCTGCTTCTCACAGCTCTGTCTGCAAAGGGCTTAGATCCCTGAAGTTCAGGAGTCTGAGGCCTGAAGTGCAACCCTCCTAAGCCCTGCTTGCCTGCCACCCACCCTGCGCTTTGGCGCTGTTCTTTGTGTCAGCTTTGGAGAGGGAAGGCTCCTGCGTGCCGAAGCTGGTTGGGGTGTGCTCCCAACACGGTCTGCGGGCACAGCTGGGCTGGCCTCTGCCCGGGCAGTGCTGGTAAGACAAAAACCATTTGAAAACACAGCTCAGGGCCACAGAGACCAGCCTGAGGCTAAACCCACCTCCACGTTTGGCCTCTATTCATCCTGTAGGCCTTAAAGCACCGCAGTCACCACACACTGAGGGTGCCATCTGAGGCTCCTGGGAAGCACCAGGGCAGGGAAAGCCCACGGGTGCCCGGGTCCCCTGCACTGCCCCGCACTCCAGGCCCCAGCACGCTGCTTGGGTCTCCATGAGAATGCTACAGGCTGGGAAGCGGCTATGGCTCCCCGGCCTCTGCTTCAGGGCTCAGGGGGTGCGCTGAGGGCCCGGGATTCCCGCCTGGGGCAGCAGCCATGTGCGAGTGTTTCAGAGACCAGCACCCTGCCACTCGGAGCGGGCGCTCTCCCCCCCCTCCACCCAACTCTATAAGCCAGTGAGCGTGGCGGCGCTCTGGCAAAGCACTGCCCATAGAGGCGCTGCGGGGCATTGTGGGAAGCAGAGGGAAATATGGCGGATGGTGAGGAACCGTAAGTGCCCTGTATGTGTGTGCTCGGCCGTCCCTTCCCCCGCTTCCCCGGGGACGGGTGGGCCCCTGGGTCCCTTCTCCCTCCTCCCCGGTCTCTGTAGCGCGATACTGACCCTTCTTTTATTCTCTCTCTTTTAGGGAGAAGAAAAGAAGGAGGCTAGAGGAGCTGCTGGCGGATGGGTTAGTGCGGGGCTGCGGGCGAGGGGGCTCTCGGCCCGGGGCAGGGACAGGCAGCGCTTGCTGAGGGGCGGCTGGTAGGTCAGGGCGAGCCGCAGCCCCGCAGGAGAGGTGTGGGCTGGGAGGAGGCTGCGGGTTAGCTCAGGGCTGCGGGCCCGCTGTAGAGGCGCTGAGCGGAGCGGAGGGCACAGCCCAGGGCCGGGGAGCAGGGAGCCGGAGGAAAGGTGTCAGGGGGAGAAGGGGTAGGGACAGGGCGCTTGAACAGCGAGGACTGGGGAAGAGGAATCTCCCGGGGAGAGGACCAAGGGGCTCACCCGGAGCGGGGAGGGGAATGGCGAGCTTGGAGCTTGGCATGAGTAAAGGCTGGTGTGCTGAGAGCTTTGTGACAGGAGGGGAAAAGCTGCAGTGCCGGTCGGGGAGCTGGGGACGGCCTCTAGGCTAGAAGCGAGTGACTAAATTTTGGCTGAAAATTGAAAATTCAGGCTACGGAACAGTTGCCTCTGCTTATTAAAACCCTAAATTCTGTGCATCTGTCTTTAATGGTCTTGAAAACTAAAGCTTGGAAATCTTTAACCTCATCTGCTTCCATCCCTTAACTATTCCCTTCTGCCTGCTTGTGTCCCTCCTCCCAAAGATCACAGAGCAGACCTGCCTGCTTGAGCGGTGGACTCGCAGGCAGTGCATGTGTGTGTTGGGGTGAGGGTCACAAAAATCCATGGGCATGTTGGATTTTGGGGGTGCATGCCAAGTCCCTCAAAAGCATGGAGCTCTGGAGGTGTGAAGGTGGTAGGGAAAAGTCTAGGCCTAAAACAACTTAAGGACTGTGGTGCTCTGATATTTTAAACAAAATCTAAAATAATTTATTTTATCAAATTACTCTAATGATTTTGTTGAACTCTACTAAAACAGATACCTCATAATGCTGTAACAACACAAAAATAAACACTTAAAAAACTTGTCTCTGAAGTTAAACATAAATTCTCAGTTTGAGTTATTGATGTTTTTCAGTTCTCCACAATGTCCACAATCCTGTAAACACCAAACCGTAGTATAAGCGCAAAAGTGAAACTAGATCTTGCCATTTTATCACTTATAAAGGAAAATACCCATCTAAACAGAAAAGGAGTATGGCTGCTTAATGGCTGCATAAAAGGATAAAAAAAAAATTGTTCTTAGTGGCACTAAGCATAGCTTCTGCACTTGTTTTCAGAAAAGTTAAAAATTATAATATAACCTATAGAAGCAGTTATTGTGATCGATATTGACCCACTGTATTTGCTTAAATCAGTGCTCAATGCACATCCTGAAACTCGTATGCAACAGATGAGCCCAGGGTTCAGCGGTGGGAGTGTTGTATTTATTCACACTGTTTCACATTATGTGAAATACATGTGTTTTCAAATTATTGTGAAAACTGGGGGAGCTACAAAAGTGCACATCAGAGATTAGAAGACCCTTATGAACTGAAATATTTTTTTAGATCGTATTTAACTGCTGATACAGTAAGTTAACTTACTTAAAGTCAACAGTTAACCTAGAATCAGTTCAGTCTACAATCAAAATATAGGCAAATTATGATGTATTTACTCGAGCACTTTAGTGAAATTTTTCTCTGTTATCTTCTGCAAAAGAATTGTCCGTCAGTTAAAATTACTATGGACATACTGTGTTGTCCATCCTCTGAATTCTGTGAGGATAAAAGCATTCCCTGTCTGGGTGTTTTCACTGCATTTTAATTTGAGATGAGTCACCAGAAAGTAATAATAAACTCTAAACATTACCCAACAACATCACCCAGTTATTGATACAAGCATTCTTCATATTACTTAATGGGAGGAAGCAAATAATGTTCCTTGTCAATGGTGACACAGCCTTCCATACTCAGGATTGCAAAGCTCTTTTAATAGAAGCTTAGTTTTGTATTGATGTAGAACATAATCGTTCGTAGATATTGAGTGGAGCTCCTATTTAAAAAGAGGAGTTGCAGTGTCAAGGAAGGGCTTGTTCTCTGTGGGCAATGATCGTATATTAGAAAATTACTCCAGTGAGCTGATGTTGAACCGTTCCAGTAAGTCCCTTATGAGTTTAAATTTCTAGTTATCTACTACTAAAAGTGACCTGCAGAAGGGGGAAAATGGGTACTGGAGTATCTGATATAAAATTCTGTCTCAAAAATTTAAAAGAAGATAGCTGCAAGCATTCCTTTTTTATCAAGTCAGATTGCTACTACTGACAGGCTCAGGAGACCACTGCAAAGTGGGGGTGTTTTAAATCCCATACTCATTGAATGTGAAGAGCATTGACAATTCATTTTTTTTTTAACACTTGTTTAAATTACTATGAAGATTCAGAGGAGACAGTGTTGGAGCATGTTAGTGTTATTTATTCAGTGTAATTGCAGTTACATACTGATAATTCTAAATATGATTTATGGACTTAAAAAGCCTGTCAAAAAAAGGATATAAGACTTGACTTTGATGAAAAAATAAGTCACCCTCAAAATCTAAAGGGGTAACCTCTTATTTTGTGTCCTCTTTAAATATGAGGAAAATAAAAGGAAGAAGACTAGACCCTTTTTTCACTTCAGGTCAACTTTTACTGGTAACAGCTAAATAAGCGGATGTATTGAAATGCTTGGGTTTTTTCCCTCCTATGCGTCTTTGAATTATTGCTTTCTAGTTCCACAAATAACACCCACTCATGCAAATGTTCATGCACATAATTTACATGCATAAAGATATGCAAATGCATTGGTATGAATGGTCAATAATTTAGGTATTTTTAAGTTATATGAAGATAAAATATTTTAGAGGTATGGCTTTTTCTCTATGATTTTTGCAGCTGAATTTACTGTGTTCTGTGCAGAATGGCTGTTGATGGTGGGTGTGGGGAGACTGGAGACTGGGAAGGTCGCTGGAACCATGTAAAGAAGTTCCTCGAGCGATCTGGACCATTCACACATCCTGATTTCGAGCCAGGCACTCAAGTGAGAAACACTTACTTTAAATAAAAAATGTGTAGCGTGTATTGCAAACTAATGTAAACAGTTTCATTAATTGACCACCAACAGTGTATGAATACTGAAACTGCATGAAAAGCTTATATTTTAATCCACTGAACATTATGATTCTAGAAGAACATATTGTATTCTTTTTATAAGCTGGTATTTCTAAATTGTAGACTGTCAGCTATGAGCTTGCTGTCATCATATATATAAATATATAACAACGTATGAATTATGCTCTCTTCCACATGAGAAATAGCAGCATTTGTCGCTCCATTTTTAAGTAATCAGATACAATAAGGAATTTCTTTTACTTAAAGAAGGAATTAAGGTTAATACGAGTACTTAGAGAATTGGGAAAGATGTTTAGCAGGGAAAAGCAAAATTTAGACTGTTTTAATTATTTCTTCTGCTTTCTTTTCTTGGTACATTTTGTTTCAGAGATTACAGTTGAATGTATTTTACCATTACCTTTTAAATGTACTGTTCTGTTATTTACTTGTTTGAGGCTGGGGTCTAGTAGAACAGCTCAGAGAAAGCAGTTATATAGTTAAAAGTGTCAGTTCTCTGTGGCTAGCAATGTTTGCTGTCTGTTTAGATTTATTTTGTATTATATATCAGTAAAATTTTTTAAGGAAGAAAACATTATCTCCTCAATAACAATAAAGGTGGCCTTGCTTTTTTCCTGGTCAAAATTAAAGAGAATAATATCAGCAAAGATCTTGCTTTTCTGTAAGCTGGGATACAGGAACTGCATGAACTCAGCAGCCAGTTAAAGTCTGATATGTAATTACTCCTAGAAGCACAAATCTAAGTTGTTTTATTTGAAACTTACTAGTCACTGAAAATTTACTGTTTATAAGGGTAATGAAGCAAAGGACAAATTATACTTTTTCCTGTTTAGTGTATTAATTTTTTGTTTCATATTTTCTGCAGGCTCTTGACTTTTTGTTAAGCACATGTAAAGTACTAGTTATTGGAGCAGGAGGATTAGGATGCGAACTCCTGAAAAACCTGGTAATTACTCAGTTTTCATCCTCGGCTTCTTAGAATCTTCTTTTTTCCTTGAGGAAATTGTCTTTTCTGCTTTGCTAATTTGGCATTTTTGATTGTATAGAGCTACTGAATTTCTAAGTTCTAATCCAAATGTATAAAATACATGAAGATATAGACAATAAACTTGAAGAATGCAGTTTGTTAATAAGCTTGAAAAGTGGTGATCTAGTATGTTGCATGTTATTTATTTAGGCATCTCAAAGCTTGTCATGAGGGACAACATGTTGCTGTTGATGAAATGTAGACAAAAGTTCACTTGCAGCCTTAGGTACGGCCTAATGTTGGAAGTTTTTCCCTGGTTACCAGATTTAGGGAAATGAAGTAAACTAAGAACAAATCATGCTGATAATGATACAAGGAAGTGTTGTTTGGAATACAATGGCTAAAATGTATCTTTTCAGATGAAAAGCGTTCCCTCAAACTGCCATAAGTAGCTAGTATAAATTTTAGTATTAACGGTCGAAGTTGAATTTAATTTCAGTTTTTCAGTTTTCTTAACTTTGAATTAATTCAAAGTGAGGTTAGAATTGCTGGAATTATTTGTGTTCTTTCATAGTGAAATTAGTAGAGCCAGACTTACAGTGTCCATGGTGACCTTTACATCTGTAGAATCTGTTTGGCCTTCCCAAGTAGTGGCTTGCAGGTTTTTCTAGTTCCTCAAGATCAGTAAATCGGAGTTTGTCTGCAGAGCCTGAGTACTCCCTCAGAGTTGCATCTGTATTGCTGAATTCAGACTCTGTAATGGCAGCATTATTGAGTCAGACCAACATGCACCATCCTGTATGGAAATGGCTAAGGAGGAGTAGGTAATAATGAAAGAACAGGGAAGGAATAGAATCCAGTACTTCAGTGTAGAAACTCCCAGAAGGTACTCTGTAGTTTTATTGATACAGTACTAGTTTATAATGGATTCTGTCACTACGTGTTCTGAAAAGCAATTTTTAAGTGTTTAAAAATGGGATTGTGTGCTGTCAGACATTTACCTAGTAAATGTGTATGAATTTAATTATCTTATTAATGTGGTTTTTATCCTCACAGATGCTTGTATTTATCATAGTGTATTGCTGTTGCTATCCTGTTTGAGTTTGGTAATTTAGACTAATACTGTAGTTTTCCATGCTTCTATTTAATAATAAGAATTTCTGTCCTTACGGGTTCTATGGAAAATGTGTGGACTGATATAATGACTTATTATGAAATACCTTTTTTCCTTAATTTATACCAACACTTATGCATTAGTGTACTTTACGACAGAATTTATGTACTGCTGTTTCAATATTTCCACAGATTACCTCCAAGCTTGATAAATCAATAGCCTCATTTAAAGCTAGGCATTCCAGATCAATTAACTTCAGGGTTTTTACAGTTCCAGCACTTACGTATGCTCTTGTTCTGGTTGCTGGTTTGTTACTGCGATGCTTAAACAGGGTTTGACTTGAAGAGGCAAAGGCAGTTCCAAGGTGGTTTTCTTTCTTTGGGAATTTAGAGCTGGTGAATTTAACCTCTGCCCAGAGCTACTGTTTTATGGGTTTATTGGGACATAACAAATTCAATCTGTTGATAGCTTGTTTAGAGGGAGGATTTGTATGGGATAAGGGACTTCATAAGTCTGCCGTGTGTACTCAGTTCCCGTCTTTTCAAAAAGGTTTTAAGCTATGATTTGTTTTTCTCATTTTCAGAAAGATAAGCTCATAAGTAAATCTAGATTCTCCTCACATTTATTCATGTCTTTGAGACAATGAATATGAATTTGATAAAGACTCCAGTCTGTATGTTCGTGATGTCCCAGGCTCACTCTTCGCTTTAGCAGGCTCTTCCAGTCTGCTTTCTAGAAGAGAAGATGAACATTTATCAATTAAACAAAATGATTGCTTGGTACCAAGGGTATCCAATGTTACATATAGAAATTCTTGCTGCTTTGTTTAAAGAAATTAATCTCTATTCTGGAAGACTTTAGTCATGTTGTTCATTTGTTTATTCAGTTTCCTGATAAGCATTTTTTGTACTTACTATGCTTGGGATGGCTCTGTTTATTTAGAAAGTGTTCAGAAGTCTTTATATATAAAAAGATTGTGTCATAAAGGAAAAAAACATAGAGGACAGGACTCAGATTTTTTTTTTGAGTCTCACAACGCATTTCCTTTCTCTAAACCCAGCATTTTACAACATTCGTTTCCCTTTAACCGCAATTCGCATTCTTTCTTTTTGCGTGACATGTTATTACTTTATCAGATCAGACCCTCAGTACATTTTTATGACAACTTTATTTT
>VZTO01027181.1:0-11584 GCA_013400615.1 Syrrhaptes paradoxus
GGGGGGCGGCGGGGAGGGGGCTCCGGCCCGTTCAAAGCCCCCCCTGGGCTTGTCCCTGCGTCTGGGGACAAGGGCAGCGTCGGGCTGGTACCTCGGTGTGGCAACATGGGCATCCCCCCTCCTCGCTGCACCCCCTGAAAGAGGGAGAATCTTGGCTGATCCTTTCCTCAGCAGTAGCGGCTCGGTTTTGATCCCGCTGGGGGATGGTATTCCAGCCTCCTGGCAGGTTTTCTGCACGCCCTCTCTTGGCATTAGCCTGCTCCTCTGCCTGCCCTCTCTGTAAAGCTCAGGCAGTGTGTTTCCAAGGTACCAGGCGGTTTCGTACCAGGTTGTGTGCAGATGCGGAGAGTCTGCTGTAGTCTCTAATCAATGTTTTTTGTTCTCTCCCTAGGGACTGGCTGCCTGGTAAAAGCCGTGGAGACGGCAGCCCAACGCGAGGCGTTTATCGTAGGAAAGCCCAACCGGTACATGTTTGATTGCGTGGTGAGCGAGTTCAACATCGATCCCGCTCGTACCATCATGGTGGGAGATCGGCTGGACACAGACATCCTCATGGGCAACAGCTGCAGCCTCACCACCCTGCTGACCCTCACCGGGGTCACCACGCTGGACGAAGTGCGGGGCCACCAGGAGAGCGACTGTCCTGCCAGGCAGAGCCTGGTCCCCGATTACTACGTCGACAGCATAGCCGACATTCTCCCTGCGCTGGGGGATTAATAGAGCAAAATGCTTGCAGCCTCTGCAGCCATACCCCGAGGAGGGCCCCTGTTAATCACCTTGTGACAGTAACATCCTCACTAGGATATCACCTGGAGTTAGCAACCCGTAGCTTTTTAACCCTTCTGTCCTCGATATGATTTTGTTTACATCTCAGTCTTTAAATGCACTTTGAACAAAGAGGGCATTACGGTGTCACCGATGTCTTGTGAGCATGGGTTTGGTGTTTTTTTTAAATTATAAGCAACACATCTGTCCAAATGTTTGTGATACTTGATGTCACGTTGTCCTCTAGACTGAGTTGAGGAAAGTAGAGCTGGTTGATCTGAGGAAAAGAACCCAACAACTCGCAGTGTGTCCTCGCCCGGGTGGGCTGTGGCTCAGTCTGGTTTATTCAGGGAAATGACTTTGGAGTGTGTAGTAACTTAGCGGCTGTGTTTGGAAACGCTTGCGGTGGCTGGCAGAACTAGCATTTGCCCTTAGATGGATTTTTTTTTTTTTTTCCCCCCGGATGGGGTCCTGTGTAGCAGTACAGCTCACTGCAAGCGTGGTGTCACGGTGAAATCCGCCTCCTTTGATCATTGCTTGGGCTGCAGATGAGGAAGAGTCACTTGCAAAATCCAAGGGGTGTCTCCTGTAGACTGTGATTGTCCAAGTGTTGGATCTGTGTGTAAAGTAGATGTACATACAAGAACCACCCCGATCCTAAATATATATCAGAATATATTTAAAATATAAATTTAAGTATAGTAGATGATAATATATCTTGTTTCCCAGGAGGGAGGATAAAAGGAATGTACTTCTCTGGATCGCAGTAGGTGTAATTCTCCTCAGCTCTTGCACTGGATAATGCAAAGTCTGTACCCACACAGGACTGTCCTTCGCTCCCGCTGCTTCCCAGAAATAACTGGATTAGCACCGAGTTAGATCTCGTGCTTCAGAATAGCCGCTTGCCTTGGCTTTAGCTGCAGGTTGGAATTAGCGCTCAGTCCCGGGGCCGGGTGCGCTACACGGTTCAGCCTTCCCCCCAGGTGTAAGCGTGCGGGCTGTGCGTGGGGGTGACACGTGCTTCCTTTACATACCCGAGGTTCATCTCTTCCGCTGTGCCTGGCGTGGGGCCTGGCACGGGCTGTGTGTGCGAAGAGGAGTGCTTGCTTGCTCTGGCAGTGGTTTTATTTTGGCCGTTGGGTGGGTTTGGGTCATGCGTGGCCCAGGCTATGGGGTAGATTTTTGTGCTGGCTGAATCCAAGGCCACAGTTGAAAGCTTTTGTGTTACAGAATTAAGTGAAAAATTAAATATGCAAATAACACGGTTTTATTCCATAGATTCTACTGTCAGCAGTTAATCAAACACTAGCCTTCCTTCCTCTCCCGCTGTCCAGCTGAAGAGCTCCAGCAGCATGTCGATGCCATTTCCTTCCCCTCGGACTCTGGCGCAGACTCACCACCTTGTCTGGGCAGCAATAACCGCGCGGTTCGTACTGTCCCGTGGCGTTACGGGAGTGTGTCAGCTGGATCGTGCAGGAGGGAGCTTGTCTGTAACTCGGAGTGGTGTGAGGAAGCGTGGATAATCCCTTCCCTGTGCTGTCTCCAGCTGGACAACGTACACGCTCACTTAAAAATACTGAGAGGTAGAACTTGTGCTTTGTCTGGGTAACCTGGAAACGGACGTTATGGGTTTACTGGTCTGAAAACGGTGTGTTGTGCGAGGCAGCTCCTGTGCCTGGAGCTTGACAGTTCAGAATGTGTCGAGGAAAGCAGCAAACGCCAGGAGAGGCGTTGAGCCTCGCTCCAGCAGCGCGCTGTCCCTGCTGAGCGCTGTTCACGGCACGAGGGAGCCGTTACCTCCACTCACAAATGCTGAAACGTGCTGGTGGCGGTGTCGGTCCTGCTTCAGAACTCTGTATCGACTTCCAAATGGTTTTTAAGCCTCTACTTGAATTCACATTAAATTTACAAACCTGCTTTCCCCTGGTATCTGGTTTTGTGCTCTCTTCTCTGTGAGCTGTCCCGTGCGGAAGCTCTGGGAGTTGGGGACACAGTCTGTGGATCATTTTTACTGCTTCCCTGCACTGCTAGGGAAAGAAATCCAAACCCCAGAGTGTATTTCTGCGGTTCGGGCCCTCGGAGCTGTGCGGGGCTCTCAGCGTGGGCTGGGATTTGCTGCTTTGAGTAAGAGCACAGAGCAGAGTGCTTTCCCCTGGCAGGAATCCTTTTGCAATGTTTTCTGGAGGGTTTGCTTTGTTCCTGTGCCTTAGACAAGGCAGGGCATGAATTCACCTCCCGCAGATGCAGTGCTGGAACGAGGCGGGGAGCTGCTGGGATCTGTCTTTGGCTGACAGAGGGAAAGAGCTGAGCAGGGAGAGGGGCTGCAAGTGCTCTGCAGGATGAGCTCCTGGCTGAGTGTGATCCATCCTGAGCCACATTTTTCAGGAAGGTGTCCAAAGGCTGTTTCCCTCGGCAGGTGCCCCGGGCAGGAATTCTGTTGGGCTTTTCCTTGCCTCAATTCAGCTGGCACGTCTTGGAAATGCAAAACTCTCTGAGCTGCTCGGGACAACCGCGGTCTGGGGACGTGGGAACTCCGCTCCTGGGGGTGTTTCTCATCCCAGGACATGGGTCGTAGCGTGAGTGTGGCTCAGGTTGTGCCGTGACTTTGAGATCCTTCTCCTCGGAGATGGATGAAGCGAGGTCTGGAGGTGGAACCCGTGCAGCCGAGGCTGGCAGGGACCACTCTTGGCTCCAGCCCGCGGAGCTCCGGCAGCACAACGCTCTTGTTGAAACGCAGAAATAACTGATGACAAGGACAGGCTGCCACGTTGCTCTGTTCATTCATCTCTGAACGAGACTTACCCCATCCCGCTGTTGGGGCCGGCCAGCCGGGGGGACCCACACAAAGCCCCCGATTGTCACCCGCCCGTCCCCGCAGCCAGCTCGCAAGGTGAGCAGGAAGAGCGGGTCAGTGCGCTGACAGCTCCGCTCCGCAGCCCAGGCTCCTGCCCCTCGCCGGGGGGGCAGCTCTAAGGTTTCACCCCCCGTAGGTCTGCGCCGAGGGCACCTGGCTGGGACCCCCTTGGCTGTGGGGNTCTTGGCTCCAGCCCGCGGAGCTCCGGCAGCACAACGCTCTTGTTGAAACGCAGAAATAACTGATGACAAGGGCAGGCTGCCACGTTGCTCTGTTCATTCATCTCTGAATGAGACTTACCCCATCCCGCTGTCGGGGCCGGCCAGCCGGGGGGACCCACACAAAGCCCCCGATTGTCACCCGCCCGCCCCTGTGGCCGGCTCGCAAGGTGAGCAGGAAGAGCGGGTCAGTGCGCTGACAGCTCCGCTCCGCAGCCCGGGCTTCTGCCCGTCGCCGGGGGGGCAGCTCTAAGGTTTCACCCCCCATAGGTCTGCGCCGAGGGCACCTGGCTGGGACCCCCTTGGCTGCGGGGACACGTATTTACGTCTGCCAGACGCATGCTTTGGTTTTCCCGGCACAGCTGGAGCTGGGGATGATGCACCGGCTGCGTGTCGCCGGGAGGCAGAGCCGCGGGAGCGAGGTGCTGGGCTGAGCGGAGGATGGAGGGTGGGAACGACACCGGCAGCGCCGTCCCTGCGGTGAGTGTCCCCCGTCCCCCTGCCAGTTGTGGCAGTCCTGTGCTCAGACCCCAGCAGCGTGTCCAGGGATTTGTGCCGTGGGTGGGATACCCAGCAGAAGGGTTCGTTTTAACCCCTTCCCTTCCTTCCCTTGCCTCGGCTGCAGGCCAGGAGGGCGGCAGCACACTGCACAGCTCCATCGAGAACCTTCTGGATCGTCCTCGCCGTCGCCTTGTTCCTTGCAGCCGTTGGCATCAGCGTCGGGGGAGTTCTCGGCTTCTCCTCCAGCTCTGCCCAGGTGAGGGATCCCAGCCCCGGGGCAGGAAACCTCCTCCTGCCGCTGCCCCGATCTGTACGGGGAGAAAGGGACGGGCTGGGGCCAGCGCTGGGTTTGGCCGGTTACCCCGGCACAGGCAGCCTGCAGGCAGCAGGAGGGTGTAGGCAGGGCTGCAGGCAGCAGGAGGAAGGTGCAGGCAGGGCTGCAGGAAGCAGGAGGGCAGGAGGGTGCAGGCAGGGCTGCAGGCAGCAGCAGGAGGGCAGGAAGGTGCAGGCAGCGAGCTGAGCAGTGGCTGTCTCCCCCGGCAAGGCGCCTGCCAAAACCCGTTGCTGAAGTTAGTAATTCTGCTGTAAACCGAGCCGCAAGCTGGAGTTCTGCTGAGCCGGCGCGTTCCGACGCGTGGCCGCTGGCAGCAAGCGGTGCTGGCCGGGGGGTGATCCCAGCCTCCCCCCGTGGCAGATGCTGGCGGGTCCCCAGCCCTTCCCTCCCATGGGGGTGGCGGTGTGGGGGGCACCGGCCCCTCTCCCCCAGCCCCGTGTGATGGGGAGGGGGCTGCTCCCCGGCTCTGCTCCCCTCCCGTGGGTCACAGCTTGTGTCTCTCATAAATAATTCGGCCAAGCCCACGAGGGGTCCAGGGGGATGTTGGGGGGGTGCTGTGCGGCGGCGGTGGGTGCTGCCCCCCCTCTCTCTGCACCCAGGGGGGCTCGCAGCTCGGCCGGCTGACGCTCCAGGGCCAGTGGGACCCCCCGAGGAACCAGACAGCCTGGGTGGACGTGTCCAGGAGCACCGTCACCTACCACGTCACCTCGCAGAGCAACCACAGCGCCGTGGTGCTGTATGACGGCAGGAACGTGAGTGTGTCGCGATAATTAACATACAACTGCAGGAATGTGAGTGTGTCGCGATAATTCGTGTGCGACCGTGGGAACGTGAGTGTGTCGCGATAATTAACATACAACTGCAGGAACGTGAGTATGTCGCGATAATTAACATACAACTGCAGGAATGTGAGTGTGTCGCGATAATTCGTGTACAATGGCAGGAACACGATGAGTGTGTCGCGATAATTAACGCCTGGCGAGCAGAGGAGCTGGGGTGGGAGTGGGAGGCGTGGACCAGGACGGCGGCTGCTCGGTGCCTCTCCGTACCCTTAGCCAGCACAGGGTGGGAGGAGGGACGTCCGCAGGCTCGGGCGCGTGCCGCTGCCTGTCGTGACACCACGATCCGTCTCCCAGGGCTACGTGTGCTACAAGCCCGGGGAGCAGCGCGCGTGCTACCTGCGGAGGATGGACGCCCAGGACCGCCAGACCCTCCGGACCACCCTCAACGCTTCTGAGCGGGGAGTGAGCAGCTGCTGCGGCCGGTCCGGGGGGGCTGAGCGGGGCTTTGCGCGGGGTCCCTGGATGTGCCGGGGCAGCGGTGGCTCACGCTCCCCGTCATCCCGAGCGCGGCAGAGGCAGGGCTGCGGCTCTCCCAGCCAGGGGTGGGGGTGGCAGCCCCTGTTCTGTGCGATTCCCCGCTCAGGGGGCTGGGTTGGTGTCCTGTGTGGGGGCAGAGCTCTGTCGAGCAGCGCCGGGCTCTGCGAGCGAGCTCCCAGCAGCTCCGGGTTTTATCGATATTCTGTCTTTGCTGCAGTCGGGGCAGGGGGATGGCCCCGGTGGCAGGACCCCTCCCGCTGGATTCTGTCACCTGCTCAGAAACCTGGGGAACAAAACCCAAAGGGGGTTGTTGGCCATTCCCAGGGAAGAAAGTTGGAGTAAATCGTGTAACGGCCCCGCTGAGCAGAGCGGGAACGGGTGCGTGGGCAGACACCCCGTGTTTTCACACCCCTGCCATCTGCTCTCCGTTTCCTCGGGAGCTCCTGGGGGCTCCCCCCCTGCCGCTCCCACCCAGCCAGCTACCCCAGAGCAGGACAGGGGCACAGCACCCACGGGCACAGGCTGCCAGAAGGATGCAGGGAGAGGAGAGCATCTCCCAGGCTCCTTAACAGAACTGAAAAAATCGGTGGTACCGGGGCTGCCCAGCCCTTACGCCAGGGTAGAGGCTGCTCCTGGGGTACGTTTGGAGCGAGAGCAGCTCTGCAGGGCCAGAGGGCAATGCCGGGAGGAGCAAAGGGGCTCGGGAGGCACTAACCGGGGTGTTTCTTTCAGGCTGAGCAGCTGCTCCAGCAGAATAACCAGACCAGGTACTACCGGGAGTTCCTGGGCATTGTGGTGGGGGAACGGGTGGACCCCTGGAGCCTGGGGGAGGCTGTGCAGACCCTGTGCGAGCAGACGTCCATCTTCTGGGTCCGGAGAGGGGAGGGTAAGTTGTAGGGGTCCCTCTGCAGAGGAGGGAAGCACAATTGTTTCTCGTCCCTCTTCAAGGAGCAGGCTCTGCTGCACATCCCTGGCTGCCAAGGTTTGGGACAGGGGCGGGTGACCTCTAGTTCAAAATCAAACCCTTGTTCAGGGATCACCGAGCGCTGGCTCGTACCCACAACCTGCAGCAAACTGGTGGTGGCTGGGAAGGGCTCCGATCCCCTTCCCTGGGCAGCACAGCCTGCCTGCACAGCACAGCCCCAGCTCACAGCAGCTGGCTCCATGCTTTTCACCTTCAGTGAAAGCAGCCTGCCGAGCTCTCGCTCTGTCCTTACTCCAGCTTTAATGAGAAAGGTCACTCCCCGAGCCTTTCCGCTTGCTTGCCTCCCCAGGGACGCTCCTCTCACCCTGCTCTGTCCTTGCTCGTTTGGCAGGTCCGGGGAAGCAACGGCTCATCTACCTTTGCATTGACATCTGCTTTCCGAGCAACATCTGTGTGTCCATCTGCTTCTATTACCTCCCTGACTAATCCCGCCGCCGCGGACACCCTCTCGCTGCCCTGCGTACTTGAACTGGATTCCTGAAAAGCCTGATTTCAACAGGGAAGGTAACGTCCACCCTGTCCCCCAAAACTTCCTGCTGATTTCATGCTGCAGCTCAGGAGAGGTTAGAAAAAGGACAGGACCCTGCTCAGCACTGTCGGTACAGACACTTTATCGGCAGCTGTGCTCCAGGGCTGCATCTTGTACGTAGGTAGTAGGAGACCCAGTCCCAGAGGAATCGCTTTTTATGGCTCCGCGCCCCGTCCAGCACGAGGTTACGGGAGTTGCTGGGGGTGGCTGGCTGTGCAAGAGCAACTCTCCAGCTGTCTGTGAAACACACTTTGAATAAAGGGATTGCAAAACGAGACCAGCCGCCTTTCCTCTCTGCTCAGCCTATTCCATCATTGAGAAAAGGCTGATGATTTTTTTTTTTTCCACTTTGGGATATCACAAAGCTGTTGGCAGCCAATGCCCCAGGGATTCCTCCAGCTGAACCCAGCTCCCCGCAGCGGGCCCGTGCCCCTCTCCCCTTCCCTTTGGTCCCAGCAGCCTCCCTCGGACACCACGCGCCTTTTGGAAGCGATCTGCTCGGAGCTGGAGCCCGCTGTCCCTCTGGGCAGGCACGGCTGCTTCTGCCAGAGGCTGAGCCCTCTCCCTCAGCGCAAGGAATGGTCATAAGTGCGTGTCTCGGGCTCCGGAGAGGGTACTCGCCTCTGCGAGACACGGGAAACCAAGCAGAGGTCCTCTCCTTCCCTCCCCGGGACGTTATCCCAGCACGCTGTCATTGAAGGCAAGGCAGACAACTGCCTTCTGGTGGCCGCTGTATTCCCTCTTGATCTCTCCGGTCTCCACACACCAAAGTCTGGCCAAGTTATCGGAGGAGGCTGGAACAGAAAGGGAAAAGAGGAGGGGGATATATTGCGTTAGCCTTTAAACTTGTTAAAATTATTATAAGAAAGACTCTCCTCCTGCTTCATTCAGCACCGTCATTAGGGCTGTTGGTGACACGTAAGGGAGCAATGCAGAGCAAGAAGCTTAGGGCGCTTCTGTATGACGTGAGGTTTTAATTATTTTGGGGAGAAGTTACTGTGGAAATTAAAACGTGTGTTCTGAAGGGACTGCCATGCTGCCAGCACTGCAAGCAGCATCGCTGCCAGGTGAAATAAACCGCATCCAGTGGAGACAGCTGCCCCGCTGCAGCACGGGCACGATGCTGTGGGAGCTGATGGACCGTATCGTGGGCGTGAAGCTGGGTGCTCCCCCCTCGCGTTCACCAGCGCACGAGGGTCTGGCAGTGGCCCAGCTCGAGACACGGTGAAGCTCTGCGCTCCAGCCAGGCCATGCTGCTGGGGACCGGGCAGAGCACACGGCAAGTGGGGGCCCGAGGACAGGAGCACAGCAGTGCCTCACCCGTGACGATGTACTGGGAGTCCCCGGAGAACGCGCAGTCCCACATCCAGCCCCGAGACGTTTCCCCGGGGTTATTGCTCTTGATGCTCAGCTCTGTCATCAGAGAGAAGTTTGAAGTCCTCCAGATCTTACAGGTCTGATCTGCAGAACACGTGGCCAAGAGCCTGCGAGGAAGAGACGAGCAGGGTAAGCTTACGAGTCACACTGCGCGCCCACGGGCCTCTCGTTAGCGTGGGCACGGAGCAGCAACGAGCTGGAGACCTGCGTTCATTATCTTTACACCCATCACATCCTCCTGGTGACATTCAGGCCAAACAGACCCAGTAAAGGAGTTCACCAAGTTCAGTGTTTTGCTCCCAGAGATCAATTCAGTCCCAGCTGCAAGAACAGCTCGTGGCTGCACAGCTCGCCGAGATCACAGAGCACAAGGCTGGGATGCCCCTGCCACCGACCCAGTCCCAGCGTGTCCCTCCTGTCCCACTCCTCCCCAGCGGACCTGCAGGGCAGCGTGGAGCCAGCACCAGCCAACAGCTGGAGCACAGCTGGCCTCTGCCCGCCTGGAAAGGGCCAGCCGCTCCCATCGCCGGCACACACTCACGTGGAGTCGGGGCTGAACTTGCACTGGAGGGCGTAGCGGTGGTGCGCCGGGATCTTGGTCTTGGGGATCAGCTGCGTCACCTCCTCGCCGATGCCGCCCGTCAGGTTCCATACGTAGCAGTTTCCCTGCGGTGAGACAGGGGGGGTCTGTGGCCGGGCTGGTGGCCACCCACCCCGGAGCAGCCCAGCAGAGCTGCAGGCACAGCTGGAGCGCACGGACTCACCACCTCTGCCCGTGGAGGGCACAGCCCAGCCGCTGCCAGAGCACCGTAAATCCCACCCCACGCCTGAGGCTGCTGGAGCTCACCGAGCTGTTGACGGCCGCCATGTAGCTGGCGTCGGGGTCGATGTGAACCGCATTCACGGAAACCTCGGGCTCTGGGATCAGCTGCTCGTTGTGGTCTGTCTTCAGGTCCCAGATGTGAATGGCACCGCTCTGGTCACCCACAATCAGCTCCGCCTGCGAGAGAACAGCAGCCTCATCTCTCCGAGAACCCCACGAGCCGATGCCCAGACCAAGCCTGCACAGCGCCGCGCGGAGCCCTGCTCTGCTCTGAAGCATCAGGGTCCTGTTCTGCCCAATTATTCCCCAGCACAGGGCTGTTTCAGAGCTCCAACGCCTGTGTGCTGAGAGCAAGCAGGGCACTACCTCGCCCCACGCCCTGACAAAAGGCTGTTTACCTTCACAGAGGCATTTGCTAATTTTATAAACCCCAGCGCAGACAGCAGCTGCCCCATTTCCAGCGCCGTCGCACAGCCACAGCTCCAAACAACATCCCCAGAAGCCAAAGGATTTTCAGCACGTCCGAGAAGCGGGCATTGAGATGCGAGTTGGCCAGTGAACAACTGAAGCACTCAGGAGTACAGACACCTGAAGAACACGAGCCTAAATGGGCTCTTCTCCCTCCTCCCTTCTCAGGGGAAGGACAGGAGCCAGCTGGAGGGCAGGGGTTCTGGCTCCCATCCTGCGCTCAGCCCCAAAGACAATGCTGGCGGCTCTCCACTAAACCCAGAGCTTTTATCGACAGCCGTGCGCTGCCCACGATTTTAGCAGAATCCCTAGAGGAGATCAGGTCATCGAGCGCAGCTCATCCTGCACCTGTGAACAGCGGCTTGTTTCCAAGGAAGTCAATCGCTGTTTGATATATTTAGCTGACTGCACAGCGCAGAAGCGTCTTCTGGACGCCGCAGTCCTCAGCTCCCTCCTCTCAGGGGTAAGTGCAGTGGCTAAAGCCGTCACGGCTCCACCCAGGCCATGAGAAATCTCTCCTGGAGGACTGGCTCAGCACCACTGCCACAGGGAACGGCAGAGATGAAGCTATCGGAACAAACACTGCCACCTTCGGATTAATTAACTGCCCTCTGCTCACAACCCAGCACTTCTCCTGCGACTCGGGTTGCTGATTATTATCCAAATAATTTTTTTCGAATCTGGTCTGAAATTCAGGACGTGCAAAATCAGAAGCACACAGAAACATTTCTATTACTCAGCCCTTTAAAAGGTTTGCGCTGCTGCGTCTGCAATCCAACCCTGCAGCACCGTGAATACCCAGGGGCCCAGCTGGGTTATTAGTGCTGCAATGACACCGACTGATTTCCCCCACCCTCCCCTTAATGCACCGCGCTCCTCACAGCCTCCTGAGCCCCAGCCATCCATCCCTCTGCTCCTCAACAGCTCCTGAGCCCCAGCCATCCATCCCTCTGCTCCTCAACAGCTCCTGAGCCCACTCGTGAATCCCGAGTCCTGAAGGTAACAGGGGCTGTGGGCCCCGAGACACTTTCTCTTGGCAGCGGTGCCACCCTCGGGCTTCCTGCCCCACCCTGTGCCACCAGCTCCCCTCCCATCACATCCCCTTGGCGATATTCCTGGGACAGAGACGGCCCCAAAGGATTGTCCCCTCGGGATGAGACACCCAGTGCAGCCACTGCGCATCCCCTTGCAACAGCCAGCAGGTAATTAGCGTGCTGCTTGTCCAGCGCTGCCACCAAGAGCTTGTGGCTCTGTGCCACCACGAAGGCCACCCTGCCCTGCCAGCCCCCAGAGCTTCGGTCACATCGGCCAGGATAAAACGCTGCAGCCCCTCGGATTTACCCAGAGCGGCCACGGCAAAGCGTGAGCTGGGAGATGGCGGCGGGGCCGGCGCTCACCTGGGTGGGGTGCA